>NMUG010003109.1:0-15164 GCA_002855965.1 Monotropa hypopitys
CTTCAAGAATCCTATCTACATCTTGCTCTGGAAGATCGAGAGAGATCCATTCTTTAGGTGTCCGGAGAGAAGGATGGGAGCATCGATGAAGAACAATGACAAGTTCAGATGCTCCTACCAAAAGAAGAAGGGGCACCTCACCACCAACTATCGGGCATTCAAAGATTTTCTGGAGGAGATGGTGGCTGCCGAACATCTTAGGGACTGCATTGACGAAATAAAGATGGCTGTTGATGCCTACAAAGGAGTCCAGAAAGTGGAGATTCAGACAATCAATGTCATCCATGACATGGTTGACCGACAGCAGGAGTACTGATTACATGCCGAACTACAACAAATGTCTAGGAAGGAAGTCTTGACCATCTAGACGGCAACAAAGAAAGCCAAGCAAGATCCATGCATTCCATCACTTTCTCTGACAGTGACTCTGACAGGGTCCAACACTCCCACGATGACACACTGGTTGTCACATTGCAGATCAGTGACTGTAACATCTGGAGGGTATTGATAGACCTTGGCAGCTCTGTCGACGTAATGTACTACTCACTCTTCAAAAAAGATGGGATTCAAGGAAACTGACCTGCAACCAACCTATACACCATTCGTGGGGTTCAATGAGGCTTCTGTTTGACCGTTTGGAAAAATAATTCTCCCCGTGGTAGTTGGTTCGGTAACTACTGACATAGAGTTCATGGTTGTAGACATCTCGTCCCCTTATAATGTAATCTTGGGCTGAACATGGGTCCATAACATCAAGGACGTGGCATCCATTTACCACCAGGTGCTGAAGTATGTCGGAAAACGAGGCGTGGATGAGCTACGAGGGGGACCAGACGGCAACCAAGTCGTGCTACATCGCTGCGATGAAAGGAATGGTAACCCCCGAACAAGTTCATTGGGTGGAGGCTCCGGACTAGTCGTGCTTGTGGATGTCGGTACAAGCGCCTCTGAAAAATCTATAGAGGACCTTGTGACCGTACCTCTGAGCACCAACGATCCAGAGCGCTTCTTTCTTATCTCTTCTCTTACTAAGACCGAGCAGTCGGATATGATGGATCTCTTGAAGAATAATATGAAAGTGTTTGCTTGGACTCCATATGAGACGCTGGGCATTGACCCATTCTTTACCATCCATCACCTCAATGTTCGACCGGAGCATAAAGCGGTAGTATGGAAGGCCAGAAACTCGTCAACAGCCTACACTGATGCCATCATTGAGGAGGTGGACCGTTTATCCGAATTACAGGCCATTACGGAGGTCCATAGCATACCAGGTAATCTCATAGGGCTTTTGGTGGCCAAAGATGATGGAGGAAGCAGAACAATTTATAAGGAAGTCTGATGCATGTCAACAGTTCTCTCCAATTATCCGACAGTCTGCCAAAGTGCTCACTCTGCTGACTAGCCCATGACCATTCGCCTAGTGGAGCTTTGATATGGTCGGCAAGCTGCCGACAGCTCCCGACGGATTCAAGTTTCTTATAATGGCCACAAATTACTTCTCCAAGTGGGTTGACGCAGAGCCATTGATCACAATTGAGGATAAGGACGTCAAACGCTTTGCCTGGAGGAATATTGTGTCGCTTTGGCCTCTCCTTATGCTTTTGTGTTAGACAGCGTCACTCAATTCATGGGGGACCTTTTTACCAATTTCTATGTCGAACACTGAATCAACTTCTAAAACTTCTCTCCGCATTACCCACTTGGCAACGGACAAGCCAAAGCCTCTAACAAGACCGTCGGCAGTGGGATCAAGAAGAGATTGCAAGTAGCCAAGGGAAGGTGGGCCGAAGTGCTACACAACATGCTCTAGGCTTAGCGAACAACTCCGAGATGCTCAATCGACCAGACCCCATTCTCATTGGCCTTCGACATTGAGAACATCCTCCCTCTGGTGGTTGGATTACCAACAAGCATAACCCATGCCTTCGATGAAGCCACCAATAGTGCAACAATTGAGAAAGACTTGGACTTGATCAAAGAAAAAAGAGATTCTGATGTAGAACCGAATAAAAGACAGAGAAATTAAAGAGAAGAAGAAATTAGAAGAGAAGAAGAAACCAAGAGATAAAGAAAGAAATCAACTCAATTCTTTAATCATTCAATGATCCATAATACTCCCAACTTAGGGTATAAATAAGAGTCTAACCCTAAAAAGACATGGGCCCGAAACAATAAGGCCCAAGTAAATAACATAGACTAAAATAAAAACCCAAAACAAATGGGTCAAATAAATAAAACAAACATAATAAAAAAACTGCTACTAGCCAATTCATAATGCCAATGATTGGGCCTTTTTAGACCGACGCCGATATACATGTTCATATCGACCTGTGCCAATGGTGTCCGCACCAACTCCCTCGGGGTGGGAAGAACTCGGCTCTGACGAGGAAGTAGCATGAAGGCGCTGATAAAACTCTAGAAGATCTGGATCAAGCTACTGCAATGTCTCGACAGGAATCCAAGTGCACTCAGAAATGGGACGATTTGCCCAACGAACAAGGAACCGTCGAACCACGTCATCCTTGGTGAGCTCAACCTGCTCATCTAAGATATCATCAATTTTGTCATTGTGTGCAGGGATAGGGGGTAGTGAAGAAGCAATAGGCACTGAGTCAGGGTTATTATCAATGGTGGGGGCATGAAATGGCTCATCTGGAGGGTGAATATGACCTTTGTACGCAATAAGGTTCTCAACATTAAAAACAGGGCTGAAATTATAGTGAGAAGGAATATCAAAAACATATGCATTTGATCCAACCCGTTTTAATATTTTAAAAGGGCCAGCACTACGAGCTTGCAATTTCGAAACATATCCAGGAGGAAAACGTTCCGGCCTTATTCTAATCATCACATAATCATCAACATTAAAATCAACATGTCTTTTATGTAAATCAGCTATAAGTTTATATGTTGCGTTAATTGCCTCAAGTCGCTTATTGATATCAACATGCAAGTCTCGAATATGTTGCGCGAACACATCAGCCGACGCAGACACTAGCAAATGGAGACATGGGAACTAAGTCCAAAGGTTTTCTGGGTGAATAACCATGCACAACTTCAAAAGGGCTAATTCCTATCGACCTATTCATGGAATTGTTGTAGGCAAATTGTGCTGTGGGTAGGATCAAATCCCAATTCCTATGACCATCAGTTTGGGGGTGATATGCTGTGGAAAATTTAAGCTTCGTACCAATTAGATGCCAAAGAGTTTTCCAAAAATAGCTAGTGAAACGGACATCCCTATCGGTCACAATGGTCTTGGGTAAACCCTACAATTTGACAATCTCAGCAAAGTATATCTTGGCAACTCTAGAAGCATTGGATGTTTTGCTACAGGGGATAAAGTGAGCCATTTTAGAAAACCGATCTACTACCACTAGAATAGAATCATACTTCTTAGGTGTGCGTGGGAGACCTAAAATAAAGTCCATACGTACATCTTGCCAAGGGCAGCTAGGAACGGGAAGGGGCATGTAGAGACCAGTATTCTGCCTCCTATGTTTTGCTAACTGACAAGTACGGCATTGACTCACTATTCTATCAACATCCTTTTTTAAGCTTGGCCAATAAAACTGACGCTCAACTTCATCTATGGTCTTATCACGTCCAAAATGACCAGCAAGGCCTCCAGCGTGAATTTCCCATGCTAAGAAGTCTCGTATTGAAGTCCTAGGTATGCAAAGCTTATTTGTCCTAAACAAAAATCCATCCTGAATCTAGAATTCATCAGATATGTTCAAACTTCCACTCTGTAATTCTAGAAAAATCTCCCCAAAATCAGAACATGATTCATACTCCTTTTTGAGTCTATCGAATCCTACAACCTTAACACTCATGACCGAAAGTAAAGATACACGACGACTAAGGGCATCACCTACTTTATTATCAACTCCCGCTTTATGTTTGATAACGAAAGAGTAGGCCTGCAAATATTCAATCCAGTGACCATGCCTATGATTAAGCTTCTTTCGGGAACTCAGGTAACGCAAGGCTTCATGGTCAGAATAAAGGACAAGCTCTTTTGGGAGTAAATAATGGCGCCAGTAACGTAAGGCTTGTACCACCGTATAAAACTCCTTGTCATAGGTGGAATACTTCCGTTTAGCCTCACATAACTTCTCGCTAAAGTAAGCGATGGGGTGACTCTCTTGGCTGAGTACTCCTCCGATACCTACTCCTGATGCGTCACATTCTACCTGAAAGACTTTCGAAAAATCAGGAAGACGCATTACGGGAGACTCAATCATTCTTTTCTTGATGTCTTCAAAAGCCCTCGTAGCGTTCTTTGTCCACTTAAACTCTCCTTGTTTCATACACTCAGTTAGAGGGGGCATAATAGTGCTGAACCCTTTGATGAATCGGCGGTAAAAAGTAGCTAACCCATGGAAACTCCGCACATCATGAATGGTTTTGGGTTCAGGCCAATCTAGAATGGCTTTTACCTTTGAGGGGTCAGCCGAAATTCCTTCAGAAGATAATACAAATCCTAAGAAGACAACCTTGTCAGTAAAGAATGAACACTTATTCAGGTTGGCATAAAGGTTTTCTTTCCTAAGTGTGGAACAGACTTGAGCAAGGTGGTCCATATGTTGATCTCTACTCTTACTGTAAATGAGAATATCGTCAAAATAAACCACCAAAAACTTTCCCATGAATGGCCTCAGCGCTTGAGTCATTACTCTCATAAAGGTACTAGGGGCATTGGAAAGTCCAAAAGGCATGACTAACCACTCGTACAATCCATCTTTGGTTTTAAAAGAAGTTTTCCATTACCCACTTTTCAAGTCAATCTTGGAAAATACAGTGGCACCTGCCATCATGTCTAACATATCATTCAACCGAGGGATCGGAAAACCATACTTCACAGTTATCTTATTTATTGCCCTGCTGTCTACACACATTCTCCAAGATCCATCTTTCTTTGGAGTCAAAAGAGCTGGAACAGCGAAGGACTCATGTTATCCCTAATGAAACCCCTTTTGTGAAGATTACTAACTTGCCTTTGTAATTCAGCATGCTCAGTAGGGTTCATTCTATAATGTGGCAAATTGGGAAGTGTAGCTCCTGGAACTAAATCAATGACGTGTTGGATGTCACGCAATGGGGGTAAACAATTTGGAAGATCCTCGGGAAATACATCTTGGAATTCTTCAAGTATCTTACTTGTTTCTTCTGAAGTAGAGCTTGTGGAGAGTCCACAGAGACTTCTTTGACCACTAAAGCAAATATAATACATTTTTTCTCGTTTATGTCTCGAGTGAGTTCTTTAGGGCTAATGATGTTTAACTCTTTTCTACTCATCATTTCCTTTCCTTTGCTCGGATTAGCCTGCTTCGGAGCGATAGGCTTGAGAAGTATCTTCTTACCGTTAAACATAAAGGAGCATGAGTTAGAGCGGCCATAAAGAGTGACATCTAAGTCATACAACCATGGTCATCCCAAAATAATATGACCTACATCCATAGATATCACATCACACCAAATCTTGTCTTTGTAATCAAGGAATTGAATGTATACTTGACAATGCTCCTTTACAGTAATAGATGAAGAATCCACCCAAGAGACACTATATGGGCTAGGATGAGGAATAGTCTGAAGTCCTAGACGACCAACTATAGTTGAGGACACAGCATTGATGCAACTGCCACTATCCACAATGACTTTACAACCTTTATCATTGATTTTGGTATAAGTGTGGAAAATAGCATGGCGACGCCAGTCCTCCGCCTCGCAAGTTTGTGTAAGAGCACACCGCACAACATTGATTCGAGGAGTGCTAGGAAAAGGATGTGTCTGTCTTATGCCTGGAGAAGTGGTTCTAAGGCATCCCACTAAATTCCCTTCATAATGGTCGTCCACTCCTTCAGATTCATCCACATTGGGTTCGTAGACTTGCTCCTCCACAAACTCATCATCTACAACTTTCTCGTCCTCCTCAATGAAAAGAGTTCGGGTGGGACAACTGGCAGCTACGTGTCCAAAACCCTGACACTTAGTGTTTGACGACAAAGGGTGGTTATTAGGAGGGCGAATATCATTGCGCCTTGTAAACTGGGGCCTAACTACTAGCTCGTAGTTTTGTACTAGAGTACAGGCCTCGTCTAAAGTAGCGACTCCCCTAAGAATAATCTCTCTTCTCAAGTCATCACTAAGAGCACGTCGAAATCGACTCAAAATGACAGCCTCATCTTCCTGAACATTACATCTCATCATAAGTTCATCAAACTGTGTGATATAATCTTTGATAGACATATTACCTTGTCGGATACTGTTCCATTGGTCTAACAAATTACCATGATATGACAAAGGTAATTATTTGCGTTTAAGTCTCACTTTCATCTCTTCCCAGTCTACCACTGGTGGTTCATGACGTCTAGCAAGCAGATTCTCAACACTTTCCCAATACAATTGGGCGCTTCCTGTCAATTTCATTTTGGCAAATCGACATTTTCTCTCCTCGGAGAATTGGTACCACTCAAAGAAGCGGTCCATATCTTTCAACCATTTGGTAAACTCCCAAGGGTCTAGACGGCCATCAAAAGTTGGGGCCTCTATTCTGACATGTTTCATCATTTCGCTCAGGTGAGGGATTCTGACGATGATGCACTAGTTCTCTATCTGGATTCCTAGGCCTAGTGCGTTCTTTAGTATTTAGACGTTCAATAGCTTCAATGATGGCTGTTAGTTGGGTTTGCAATTGGTTGTCTGCCATAGTTCTAGAGGATGTCAGTGTACGACCACTACGTAGGTGCATACAAGATTCGATGACTAAACTTGTTGATATCAATAAGGACTTTGACAATATGGCTACTATAAACGTCGACTGTTTAAATGAAAAGACACGTTAACTTGAAGTGTTGATTAAATTATAAGAAATTAAAACAAGGTGCAAACAATAGTACTGTATACCGTTTTTGTGTTTTTTTTAAATGGAGGATCAAATCACGAAAGAAAGAAAGAAATGGCTAAAATATGACTGGATAAAAGGAAATTAAAGACGACTACAAAATAGTAAGGAATAATTGTGGGTAGCGGGTTACTTTGAAAGGAATATGTAGTGGAGGGATAGGGTTGCCGTGCACACAATGAGTCAATTAAATACTATGATAGAGAGTTGTTAAAATCACCAAAAATTATGGAACGATGTTACCAATGTTTATAGGGCTCAGCTGTGTAAAAAAATGATTCTGATCTGGATCTCGCCGGAGAGCCGCTGGAGTGTCACCGGAAAGCCGCTGGAAGGTCGTCGGAGGGTCGTCGGAGTTTGCTGAAGTCACAGGGAGGTCGCCGGAGTGAGGCGAGTCTGCTGGTGGTGATGGATCTCGCCGGAGAGTCGCAGGAAAGCTGCTGGAAGGTCGTCGGAAGGTCACTGGAAATTCGTCGGACCCATTGGGATGCTCGCCGGAGTGAGACAAGCACTGTTCCGAAGTTCGCCGGAGGAGATTGTGGGTAACACGCTCTCACGCGCCGGGGGATGGCGCGAGTGGATCTGACGCGCAGCGAGTGGAGGAGGCGCGTGAAGGCGCGTCGGGAGGTTGCCGGCGACGGGGTTTGGCCGACGGGGGTCGCCGGATGCTGGCGACGTTGCTGGCGGTGCTGGGTTGTCGAAACGGTGGCCGGATCTGAGTGTTCTCTTTGAGAGGGCAACAGTGCACAAGGGTCTCACAGGGGTTTGGTCCCTCACGTTTTACACAGGGGCTGCTGCAGATTCAGAGGGATAGACGGAGAGAGGTTCTGAGAGAGGACTGAGGGATTGGGAGAGGTTCTCTCACAAGGGTTTTGACGCACAAGGGCTGTTACAGTAGAGAGGAAGAAGTTGGTTGGGTGGTACGGGATTGGTTGAGCAGATTTTGGATTAGGGTTTGTACGGGCGTGAATCTGAATCGATATTTTGCTCTGATACCAAAGTTGATCTAAAACCGAATAAAAGACAAAGAAATTAAAGAGAAGGAGAAGAAATTAGAAGAGAAGAAGAAACCAAGAGAGAAAGAATAAATCAACTCAATTCTTTAATCATTCAATGATCCATAATACTCCCAACTTAGGGTATAAATAAGAGTCTAACCCTAAAAAGACATGGGCCCGAAACAATAAGGCCCAAGTAAATAACATAGACTAAAATAAAAATCCTAAACAAACGGGTCAAATAAATAAAACAAACATAATAAAAAACTGCTACTAGCGAATCTATAATGCCAATGATTGGACGCCGATATACATGTCCATATCGACCTGTGCCAATGGTGTCCGCACCAGATTCGGCAAGGATCAGGATAGCAACATACAAGCAAGGAGTAGCCAAAAGTTTCAATCGATTGGTTCGGCCACAAACATTCAAGAAAGACGACCTTGTGTTGCTCAAGGTGGTCGCAACAAAAAGAAAGCTCTGACGGAAACCTCGGTCCCAACTGTGGAGGACCATACAGAATTATGAGTCAAATCAAAATTGGATCATACCGATTGGAAGGAAAAAACAACACTTTTGTACCAAGGCCATGGAATGCCACGAACCTGAGAAGATACTATCACTAGAAGGTTCTTACTTCAGTGTAAAATACGACATCTTGTAACTTGGAAAATTTGGAAACAAATGTTAATGGCAGTTGCCAATTTCCTTTAAATTGTGCATTCTTATCTCGTGACAGTTGCCGACGTAATGACAGTTACCAATTCCCATCAAATTGTGCATTCTCATCGGTGGTATGGCCGACAGTTTGGTGGAACGGCCAAACAAGACTTGGTGGCATTGCCAAGGTTTGACAGGCTCTCAGTGGTATTGTCGGGACGTCGCATGACTTGCCGAGCTAAATCTCGGTAGTAGCATCCTCCTTGTCGAGATAAATCTTGGCGAAAATAAACAAAAATTTTCTGAAGACCACCGTGCTGAGGCTAGGTCCCTAGTGTCGGTACCCCATCCTCATTCGGGAGGGTGGGGGGTCATAACTCAAAGTTGAAATTTTTGTAAAAAATTACCGACAAAAGATCACACAAACAACTTCATTCAAGAAGAAAAAGTACATTTTTTACTTTTGGTAGGGCCGATATACAAAAAAATTGGCCACATGTCGGCACATGACTAACAAAAAACAGAGAAAAGAAAATCAGAGCCTACTCCAACACAATGACATCGACCGAAGGAGTAGCAACCTCAACCGGTCATCAGACAAGTGTCAGCCCTTCTACGAGGTGCTCTCGAAGAACAATCAACATCATTTTGAGTGTCCCGACGAATGCAAAGAATCTCTCGGCAACCTAAAAGCCTACCTCCCGTTGGCACCCTTGCTCACCAAACCAAGGGAGGTGAAGGAGCTTTACCTCTACCTGATTGTCACACCACACGTCATAAGCTCGACATTGGTTTGGCAAGAGGGACATCAGTAGTTTCCCATATATTTCTCTAGCAAGTCCCTTATCAGCACCGAGATAAGGTACCTGTCCTTGGAAAAACCAGCATTCACCTTAGTCGTTGCATCGAGGAAACTTTCCCTCTATTTCTAGACTCACACCATCATTGTCCTAACCGAATTTCCACTTTGGTCCTTTCTTTGCTGAGCTGATTTGTTGGGGAGGATAACAAAATGGGCCATGAAGCTCATAAACTTCGATATAAGGTTCCAACCAAGGACAACCATCAATGGGGAAGTTCATTACCGACTTCATTGCAGAATGCTCTCCTCGTTCAGAGCCATCGTTAGCCGGTGGACAGGAAAAGTATGCCGACAAAACTTAATATGTGGAAACTTGGAGAATGGTCCTGGGAGACACTTGGAGATTCTTCGTGGAAAGTAGCAACATGATGGTTATGCCAGAGCACAATTTTTGAAGGAGCTCTAATCATGACAATGCACGTCGGGACCATCTCTCGTCGGCGAGCTTGAGTCAACCCTCTTTCAGATAAAGCCGAAGAAAAGTTGAGGGGCTATTGTTGAGGGACGAAATAAGTAAGACTGACGTCGATCTAGCTAGATGTCACATTGGGACACACCATAGTTGTGAAAGGCGCGCCTAGGCGCGAGGCGCGGCGGGGCGCGAGTTTGGGGTCTCGGGAGGGTCAAGGCGCCACCCCCTCAAGGAGGCGCGGCTGAGGCGTGAGGCGCGGCTGAGGCGTGAGGCGCACGAGGCGCGGCTGAGGCGTGAGGTGCGTGAGGCGCACGAGGCGCACACCTTTTCATTTTAACGAAAAACTTCTTATTTTTTTCAAGGTCTTGGTTTTCGCTCGCCTCTCTCTGTTTAGGAACATATGGCCGACTCTATAGCAAAAATTACACAAGGAGGTCCCGTGGGGGCTCCCGCCCCCACACACCCGGTATAAAACAATGCTGAAGGGTGTCTACACTCCAACACAGAAGATGAAGCATGTCTTACAAACCCGCTAGAAGTTACAACGTCTTCTAAATTTAGTTGAACTTCGAAGACTAGGATTTAAATGTGTTGGGTATGATGTCCTACATCAAAATGGGATGCATAATACCCTGGGATATGTAGAATAATTAATCCCTTCACTATAAATCCTATTGGAGAAAATATTTCAATGCACATGCCCCTTAAAAAGTGATTACTATTGATTTTAATGATGATTAGTTTATGATGGTTGAAAGTGCAAGTAGGAATTCGTTATTTTATTTCTATTTTAAACATTGAATATTTGTGCTTTTATTGAATTTGACATTTTATTCATTGTCTTGGTACTTATAATTTGAAATATTAGTGATGCTATTTTTTATTATTTTTTCTCGCCTTATTGTGCCTCACTTCGATAAGGCGCGTGCCTTGCGCCTAGACCCCAACAGGCCATTTGCGCCTCGGTGCGCCTCGCGCCCCAAATAACTATGCATCCCACACCCACCGAGCACTTCTCGTGTGATTACTATTTCAAAGGATGAGTACCATCGGCTTACATTTGCACAACCTTCTTCCTCCACTGCTACGCTTGCCCAGTCAGGTTCACCATTTGCTTATCTTTCCCATCCTTCTTAAGTTATTGATTCTTGGAGCATCTGATCATATGACATGTGTTTCTACCATCTTGTCTAGTTGTCAGCCACCTCATCAACCTTCTCGTGTCACCTTAGCTGATGGTTCCACTACAGACATTGTTGGTTTAGGCTTTGTATTGTTTAATTCGTCTCTTTCTTTACATAATGTCTTATATGTTCCTCGTTTTCCATTTAGTCTTCTGTCTGTTAGCAAACTTACTCAATCATTGAACTGTTCAGTCACTTTCTTTCCCGATTCTTGTGTCTTTCATGATTTCAAGGCGGGGAGGAAGATTGGCGGAGGAGCTGAGCGTGGTGGCCTCTATTACTTTATCTCTGTGCCTATTCCTAGGTCTGTTGCACTTTCGTCATCCACTTCACCGTTCCAGCACCACTGCCACCTTGGTCATCCATCTCTTCAGAACCTTAAACGATTGGTTCCATCGTGTAGTTGTATAAAGACTTTACCGTGTAAAGTCTGTGAGTTTAGTAAACATCATTGTATTTCGTTATCTCCTAGAGTCGAGGGTCGTAGTTCGAGTCCTTTTCGTTTAGTTCATTCAGATATTTGGGGTCCGATGCATGCTTCATCTTGTTTTGCCTTTGAGTACTTTATTGTTTTTGTGGATGACTACTCTCGTCTCACTTATGTTTATCTTATGAAGGAGAGATATGAGTTGTACTCTATTTTTAAATCCTTTTATATGGAAATAAAAACTCAATTTGATGTTCCTATTCGTGTTTTTCGTTTTGACAATGCCAGAGAGTACTTTAGTAATGCTTTGTCCACATTTTTGATGACCATGGCATTCTTCATCACTCCTCTTGTGCTCGGACTCCGCAAAAAAATGGAGTGGCCGAACGCAAGTTGCGCCATTTATTAGAAGTCGCACTTGCATTTTTATTTCAAATGCATGTTTCCAAATCCTTTTGGAGTGATGTTGTTCTTACAGCTGGTTATCTTATCAATCGTATGCCCTCTTGGGTATTGGACGGCCAAATCACGCACAATGTTTTATTTCCTACCTGTCCTCTGCATTCTCTCCCACCTAAGGTTTTTGGCTGCACCTGTTATGTTCACACATTGGACCCCGGATGGGAAAAACTTGATCCCTGATCCATTAAGTGTGTATTCCTCGTCTTCTCTCGCACTCAAAAGGTTTATAAGTGTTACTCTTCTTCTCTCAATCGACATTTCGTGTGTGCGGATGTTACATTTAATGAGGCATTACCCTTTTCCCCTTAATCTTCCACTGTTAATCCTTCCCATTATATGCTTACTTTAGTACTACAGGTGCTGCCACTGCCCACTTTTGTGCAACCCTTGTAGGTGTATGTTCGCCGGTCCAAAGTACCACTAGCTCCACCTCAGCCTGCTCCCACATCATCTTCCCCGTTGCGCGTTCCGTCCATCCTTCCAACTCTCTCCCAATTGCCCTTTGTAAATGTATTCGTTCTTGTACTTCTCATCCCATTGCTCGATCTGTCTCTTATGATCTCTTTTCTCCCTTACTTCATGCTTGTATTACTTCCGTTTCGTATATTTTCGTTCCTAACAATGTGCATGAAGCCTTATCTATTTCTAAGTGGTGGACAGCTATGGAGGATGAGATGGTTGCCCTTCATCATAATGGGACTTGGGAGTTGGTACCTCTCCCTCCTGGGAAATCCACTATTGGATGTCATTGAGTATTCACTGTCAAATATTATCCCGATGGATATGTTGAGCTCTATAAGGCTCGCCTCTTTGCCAAGGGCTACACCCAGACGTATAATGTCGATTATGCAGAGACATTCTCTTCTGTTGCTAAGATTGACTCTGTTCGGCTTCTTATCTCTCTTGCTGCCAATCGTGGTTGGCCCTTATTTCAACTGGATGTCAAGAATGTCTTCATTTATGGTGATCTTGTTGAGAAAGTTTATATGGAGCAATCTTCGGGTTTTGTTGCTTAGGGGGAGAGTACACAGGTGTGCCGCATTCGCAATGCCCTTTATGGTCTTAAGCAGTTTTCGAGAACTTGGTTTGGCAAATTTATTGATGCTGTCTTGAGGTTTGGCATGCGTTGATGTCATTTTGATCACTCTGTTCTCTCTCTCTCTCTCTCTTCTGCCCGAGGAAAAATGTTGTTGATTGTTTATGTGGATGATATAATCATTACTGGCGATGATTGTTGGAAATAATCAGTGTATATGGTAGCATATATGTTAATATTAGAAATACTTATTAATATGGTATCATGTATATTAGGGAGATTGTAATTAAACTAAATTAGGTAGGTAGAATAATTAGATTTGATTTTGCTTTCCTTATTTTTCTTTGTATCCGGTCTATAAATAATTCCTCATTGTGAGAAGAATATACATCATTCGAATATTTCAACATGGTATGAGAGCGGGTTCCAGGAACCTGACTCTTTTCGTTCTTTTTTCTCCTCTAAATTTCATTCTTCTATTTAGAGACCAAACTCACAAGCAACCAAAACCCTAAAAAAACAGTTGCCGCATCTCATCATAGGCGACATCGCCGGCGACATCACCAACCGCCGCCACTCATTGCCGATGCCATTACCAGCGACTCACCATTGACCGATGAGATCTCTTTCTCTTTCTCTCTCTCTCGATCCGACTGATGGGATATCTCTCTCTCTCGATCCGACAAATCTCTCTCTCTCTCGCCATCTCAGTCGACGACCCAACTAGATACCACCGCCTCTCCAGTCGCAGTCGCAGTCGCCATCTCAGCCATCGACCCTCCAGTATCCGTCACTCACGGTCGCCGCCTCATCACAGTCCAGCGACAGTCGCAATCGTCGCCTTCTCTCAAAGTCGCAGTCACCACACCTTGCCTCCTCCTCTTCCGACTACGATCTTACGAATCAACCTCAACAACGGCAACTCTAAAACAATAACCCTTTTTTCATTATGGATGATAATAATAAAACCACAACCATCAGTACATCGTGTACTAAAGATATGGTTTGAGATTATCGTTGATCTCTCACCACAGTTAAATTAAATGGGTCAAACTACCTGCCATTGTCACATGCTGTGTCTATCTCTCTAAAAGCCAGTGATGAAACTTCTTATATTACTGATGAGCCTTCCACTGATCTTAGTTGGGCTCGAAATGGTGGTCATATAATGACTTTACTGTGGAATAGTCTTGAACCTGTCATTTTTAATAATATTGCTTGTCATGGGACGTCTAAAGCTGTCTGGGACACTCTTCACGAGTTATATTCATTAGATCATAATATCTCTCGTGTTTTTCAGATTTATCTCCCTTCACCAAGGAGATAATCCGTCAATGAATACTTTTCCATTTTAAAGGGTATGTGGGATGGGTTAAATGTTTACCAGCCTCTCTCTACAGATTTAAAAGTTCAAGAAAAGTACAGAGAAGAATTCTGGACTTGCAAATTTTTGTCTGGATTAAATTCAGACCTTGCCCCTCTTGGTCCCCAGATTCTCTCTGGCAGGGAAGTCCCCACCGTTGGTGAGGCATTTGCTCGTATTCGACGGGCTGCTCCCTGTATTTTTGGTTTAGAGCATCCGGCTACATCTGCCCTGGTTGCCCCCACAACCTATACTGCTTCTGGACATTTTGGTAATCGCAATCCTTCCCACAGTCGTGGTAGTTCTTTTGAACGGGGTGGTCGTCGTGAAGGACATAGGGGGCGTGATGGTCGTGGTACCAAGAAGTGTACTTATTGTGGTGCCACCAACTACGATGTTGAATTTTGTTGGAAGCTGCATGGCAAGCCAGCTTGGGCTAATCAGGCTACTCTTGAGGGGGAACCATCTACTCTTGCTCCTACTCAGATTACTATGTCTAAGACTGAGTATGATTCTCTGATTCAAAGAGCCAATGCATCTCCTCCTTCTTCCACTGCAACTCTTGTAACCACAGGTAACACATGTCCTTATTCATCTTCTCATAGCACTACTTGAATTCTTGATTCTTGCACATATCGAAATGCAACAAGAAGCACCAACAGCAGGCCCATATATCGGAATGCGTATGAGGATGCATAGTTATTTGGGGCGCGAGCCGCACTGAGGCACAAATGGCCTGTTGGGGTCTAGGCGCGAGGCGCAGGCCTTATCGAAGTGAGGCACAATAAGGCGAGAAAAAATAATAAAAAATAGCATTCACTAATATTTCAAATTATAAGTACCAAGACC
>NMUG010003110.1:0-15162 GCA_002855965.1 Monotropa hypopitys
GGGAAGCTTCCAAGGTCAGTTTGAGCTTATCTTTTCGGAAAAATTAATTAAAAATATAAGAAAATACATTTAAAATTGAAAAAGTATCCCGGAGTTCTGATCTTGGTCGGAAGCTTCTGTTTGCGTTTTGCCGTCCCGTCGGAGAAATCTGACTTTAACATTTTAAATTTGATATTCATGATCGCTGTGTTGGATCACAAATATAGCAAATATCCCGGGCTTGATTCAGACACTTTCCGGAAAAACCCTGAAATACGGCTCTGATATTCTGACTGAAATGAGAAGCGGTTGGTGCACCTCCTGGGCTGCTCAACTTCCAGAAAATCTATTCCATAGGGAATATCAGACTTTGAAGATGAGGTCCGTGCAAAATACGTCCGTTGATTTCCGAGGCCGGTTGACCACTGCATAGAAATCTGAACGAATTGACGTTTATCCTTAACTGAATTCTGGTGCTGGATCGGATGGAGTCAGTTTTTATACCGGGTTCTCTGTAATGTGATTGTCTTCGATATTCTCCTCAGAAGAAAAAATTTCGGACATTCGTGTAGGATTCTGTTTGTGCCGGCCCGTTTGCCAATTCGGATGCGGTTTCAGTGCCGTCCGTGTGAAGTTTGTTCTGATTGATGCATCGGAATAGAATTCTGAGAGGGTAAATGTTCCTCAACACTTTACCATTGTGGGTTTGTCGTTTTGAACATTTTGACTGACGTCGGGGCTGTTCGCGGTGAGTCTGAACATTCCGGATGTGCGTACGGATACTGAAAAAGATCATTTTGCTGATTTCTGAATTTGCGGGGGATGAGCCAAAATTTGGGTATCAACACTGTGTCTATTTGCACTTGGACACCTCTATTCTGCGATGTTGTCTCCCTCTGGAGCTTTGTTTGAGAGTGTGTTGTGGGATTGGCTTGTGGTTGGTGTGATCAGTGAGACGAAGTCACCTTTGTGTTATGCAACTGTGTTATGAGCGTTGGGGTAGAATGTATGTGTCTCTTTGAACTCGACTGCACCGACTTGGATTGTGATGATGTTTGTCATGACCGGTGTGCGTAGTCTGTGTCATGTGGTGTAGGGATGACCATGAAGGATTGTTTTGAGAAGGTGACTGGCCAGCACATCTCAATTAAAACTTCTTAGTCATTCTGGTACCGCGCTAGGTGTGTGCGGTTTGGTTTGTGAAATTTTGGTTGTTGGGTTCTTCTCTTGGTGGCGTTGTGGTTGTTTGGGGTGATTCGGGTGACACGGTTGTTGTGTGACCATCCCTTGTAGCTTGTCGTGCTTTCAAATTCTCACTCGTATCGGTTGGACTCTCTTGTTGCGATCTTGTTCGAAATCAACCTCGGCGTTGTTTCACGCGTTTGTGGCAATGTAGTCGTTATAAATATCCTTGCGGTGGTTGAAAATTGCTTGTTCTATTTTTCATAAATTCTGGAAAATATTTTAGAAAAGTCGGAGTATCCGTATTGTGTCCGTGTGTCGGTATCGTATCCGTACCGTATCTACGTGTCGGTACTGTATCCTCGTATCCGAATTGTGTTCTCCGCATGTCGGCGTGTCCTAGGCGTGTCCTTAATGTGTTGGCGTGTCCTTGACCTGTCGGCGTGTCCTTGGCGTATCCTTCGTATGTCGGTGTATCCGTGCTGTGTCCCTTCGTATCCTTGGCGTTTCGGCACTTTGGTGCCCTCCTGGCATGTCCATTTGGTATTGTGGTGCTACTTAGAATTTTTGTGGAAATTTTTCATGGCGATATTCTTGCGGTTTGACGTTCGTACCATGTCCTTTGTTGAATATTCCCGTTTCTTGCTTGTTCGAGCGGTTTGGAAATGTTTGGGTGTGCGGGAATCATTTCTTGGAAGTTCTTAGCTCTCTCAAGGACAAATTCTTCTTCGTATTCCCGGTTCTTTTGCTGTTTCTTGCGTTGCGAAGTGTTCTTCACATTGTGGTTTGTTGCACTCGTAAGGAAGTGCGGTGGTATATCCGACTTGCGGTGGTTGTTGAATATTCGTTTTGCGGTGTTGCTTTCGATTGAGGGTCCCTTTTAGCATTGTCCATTGATTGGCACTCTATTTTGTAGTTTCGAGTGCCAATTCTCTTCCTTTTTAGCATATTTTCTTCATTAGTTTACTCACATTTAATTGCATATTTGCTTTGATCTTGTTTCTAGTGTTAGGTCATTTTCAGGTTAATTTGATCATTTTTGATGAATTGAATCAACAATGGGAAGCTTGGACTTGATGATGCTCATTGACTACCCTCAAATGGCATTGATGTGGTTTTCCTTTGACTCCTTGGTGTTGGAATCTTGTGCATCCAAAAACGAAGTTTGCAAGGAACATGGGTTGAAGAACATGGATAACTAAAATGAAGCATGAAGCATGAACATCCATAAGAAATTTGCAGCTGAAATGAACCAAGAAATTGCAACAATGGTGAAATTACAGGCTATAAGAAATTACAGGAGTGGTTGGAAATTGAAGGCAATGAAGTTTTGTAAGCCAAAGAATTGCACGAATTGAAATTAGGTAGAAGGGATTCCAACCGGTTCAATATTCTATCCCAATCGGTTGGTCTCCTTCTTCTCCCTTACAAGCCAAGGAACCTGCAATAATAAGGAAATCGCACATGAAATCGCCATGGTAATCGCATTCAATGTAAGCAATCGCAAGAGCTTTACAGGCCAAACAACACAAAACTGTGGTTGAAATCGAAGGTGGAGATTGCATTGACATGAAATCGCGAATGGCAGAAAATCACAGGAAGCATCTCAATCGGTTCCTTCCCAGTCTCAACTGGTTCTCCCTTCAATCCCAACTGGTTGGGTTTTCCATTGTTCCTTTGTCTCTCTCAGAACCCACAAATCGAACATTGCAGAAATTGCACAAGAATGAAATCGCGCACACCATGGAAATCGAAAATCGCGAAGATGAATCGCAGGTGAAGTTGCACAGCCATGGACAAATTCGTAGGAGACAAAATCAATTTAGGGTTTCAGGATTGAAGAAGATGATACCGCACATATCAAACAAATCGCAGAAGTGAAAAATTGGAGGTGAAGGTGAAATCGCCTATATGAAATCGCCATAAAGGAAATCGCAATTTTTGCAGGTCAAGATCGCAGTTTGACCAAAGTTGAGAAATTGCGGTTGAAGATGATGATTCGCGATGGAGAAATCACAGGTTGAATCGCGATGGAGGAATCACACAAGGATGAAATCGCAGAAGGTGATTTGGGGCAGGAGATGGTTGGCCCGATCGAGTGGGTGTCTTCTCAACCGGTTCAAAGAATTCCCAACCGGTTCACAATTCCTGGTAGCTAAATGAAAATTTGGGCAGAATGGTTCCCGACCGGTTGGGGACCCAATCCCAACCGGTTCTGACCTGGTTCGGAGCAAAAAATAAAATAAAAAAATGTTCTGAGCGGGATTTTTGTGGGGGAACCGACCTTAAATGATTTTTTGTAATTTTTTAAGTTCCCTACTATAAAATGAAGCCTAGGGCTTCATTCTAAACACCTTTGATCATTTGTAAGACTTGGAAATATTTTTAGAGAGCTCTTAGAATATTTTAGGGTCTCTCCAAGGGAGATTGAAGATCTTGGAGGGTGACGGCTAGGGTTTTCAAGCTTCCGAGGTTAGACGCAAGTTTGTTTCCATATTTCTTACGTTCTTGTATTGATTTCTTGTTTTAAATCGCTGTAATGGAGATTTTAATATACCTAGTTGTTGCTTTTATCATGATTAGCTAGATTTATTGGTTGGATCTAAAGGGAATTGATCTTATGAGTCATGTATTGATGATTACACACACTCTCTCTTCTTAAATCACCATAAGTACTTCTTAATTGAAGATCAAAAATCTAGAATTGATTAGGGTTTATTCGAGCTTTGATTGATTGTAAACATTTTCGCATGGCACATTCAATGCTTAATTCAAATATACCTAAATCAAGAATTGATGTTTGATTCTTCCTCGTTGGATTCGATATTCGGAATCCACTTGTAATAGTTAGGGTTTGATCGGTTGTAGACATTGATAGATGTCACATCCGATGCTTATGCCTAATCTATTCAAGTGCGAGGACGGAATTACTCGTTTCATTATATGCTTATGTGTGATCATTAAAATGTGTTATGACTCGCATCATAACCATTCAAAGTAAGAGTGTAATTCATCAATCATAAATTCATAGGATTGAAACCCCGAGGATCTAACTTATTGTTCTTCGTTGTTTTAGACTCAAATTAGCTTTGTCCATTAAATCACCAAACCGTTGCAATCCATAAAATTTTCAGTTGTTCTCTTCACTTGATAAACTCAATCATTCGAACTAAAAATCCCTATCCCTGTGGAAATCGACCTTGGACTTACCAAGTTTTATTATGCACGACGAGTTCTATTCCTACACGAATGGGCCTTTCTTCACAAGAGACGTCGGCTTCAAGCTCGATGTTTGACCAATCAAGCACATGCGAAGGGTCGGGTTCATACTTCCGCAACATAGACACGTGGAAGACATCATGAACGTTTGAAATGTTCGAAGGCAATACAAGTCGATAAGCCACCTCTCCGATCTTCTCTATGATATCAAACGGACCGATGAAACATGGAGTTAACTTTCCTTTCTTGCCGAACCGAGAAATACCGCGGCGAGACGAGACTTTCAAGAATACATGGTCACCAACCTCAAAAGATAGGGGAGTGCGACGCCGATCCGCATAACGTTTATAATGACTCTGTGCTGTAAGCAACCTCTGCCGAATAGTCTTGATTTGTTCCGTTATCTGCAATCTCATCTCGGGTCCAACGATAGCCGACTCGCCTACATCCAACCAACAAACCGGTGAACGACAAGGGCGTCCATACAACGCCTCGAACGGTGCCATGCCAATACTCGAATGGTAATTGTTGTTGTACGTGAACTCGATCAAACAAAGATGATCAACCCAACTCCCCTGAAAATCTAGCACACAAGCACATAACATATCTTCGAGAACCTGAATGGTGCGCTCCGACTGGCCGTCCGTCTGAGGGTGGAATGCCGTACTGAACATAAGCTTCGTCCCAAGAGAAATCTACAAGCTGCGCCAAAATCGTGAAGTAAACCTGGGATCTCGGTCGGACACAATAAATGATGGTACACCGTGAAGTCTAACGATCTCTCGAACGTACAATCGGCTCAATGAATCTACGGACTGAGCAACTCTGATCGGTAGAAAATGCACTCTCTTCGTCAATCAGGCGACAATAATCCAAATAGCATCCTGTCCTCCTGATGATCTCGGAAAGCCTGACGCGAAATCCATCGTCACATGCTCCAACTTCCACTCTGCGATAGGTAGGGGCTGAAGTAAACCTGTTGGACACTGATGCTCTGCCTTCACCTGCTGACATGTGAGGCATCTAGAAACAAACACTGCAACATTTTTCTTCATCCCGGGCCACCAAAACTGTTGTCGAAGATCATAGTACATCTTGGTACCTCCCGAATGGACTGCTAATGGAGAGTGGTGAAACTCGTGAAAGATGCTCCCTCGGCATGAAACAGGAACAAATAATCTACCAAGGTAGCGCAAACTGGAATCCGCATGGATCATCCAACCCTGTCGTGCATCGCCGCTGAGAAATCTGGTACGTAACTCTAATGCCTCTGAATCCGTTGCCTGAGCCTCTGTAACCAATCTAGAAAGATGTGAATGGATGGACAAATTGCACAATGTCGCATGATCACTGATATCTTCTGCATGAAGGACATAAGGAACCAAGTCTTCGACAGATCTCCAACTAGAAACAACCAAACTCGCCAAGTGAGAAGACTTTCTGCTCAACGCGTCAGCAACTACATTTGCCTTACCCGGGTGGTAATGCAACTCAAAGTCGTAATCTTCCAAATGCTCCATCCATCGCCGTTGTCGCAAATTAAGCTCCTTTTGGGTGAACAAATACTTCAACCTCTTATGATCGGAGAATACTTCGAACCGCTCACCGTACAAGTAATTCCGCCACATCTTCAACGCAAAAACAATCGTTGCCAACTCCAAATCATGAGTCGGATAATTCTTTTCATGAATCTTCAATTGTCGCGATCCATAAGCCACAACTTTACCTCCTTGCATGAGTACACAACCTAACCCGTCATGTGAAGCATCACAATATACCGAATAACCAACTTCGCACTCGGGAACGATAAGGATAGGTGCTGAAGTGAGCCGCCGCTTCAACTCTTCAAAAGCCGATTCGCAATCATTATCCAAAAGAAAAGGAATACCCTTGTGGGTCAAACGAATCATGGGTGCCGCAAGTCGAGAAAAGTCCAACACAAAGCGCCAATAATAACCAGCTAGGCCAAGGAAACTCTGAATGTCGAACACACTTTGGGGACGTGGCCATAAAGAAACTGCCTCTATCTTGCTGGGATCAACAGAAATGCCACCTTGGGAAACGACATGACCGAGGAAGTTTACCTCCGGAAGCCAAAACTCACACTTGCTAAGTTTGGCATAAAGGTGATGTTCCTGTAACAATTCTAATACAACTCTGAGATGAACCCAATGTTCCTCCTCGGAAGCAGAATAGATGAGAAGATCGTCAACAAAGACTACTATGAACCGGTCAAGATGAATACGAAACATGCGGTTTATGAGATCCATGAATGTAGCTGGAGCATTTGTCAGGCCGAAAGGCATGACGACGAACTCAAAGTGACCACAATGGGTGCGAAAAGCCTTCTTCAGAATATCCTCCGCTCGCACTAATAACTAGTGGTAACCGGAACGCAAATCGATCTTGGAGAAACACGTGGAACCACATAACTGATCAAACAAATCGTCTATCCTAGGCATAAGATACTTATTCTTCACGGTAACTCGATTCAGTTTCCGATAGTCGATGCACAATCGTAAAGAACCATCTTTCTTCTTTGCGAACAACACTGGCGTACCCCAAGGTGAAGAACTAGGCTGAACGAAGCCTAACTCATATAATTCCTGCAACTGGGACTTCAGCTCCCTCAACTCCACTGGCGCAAATCTATAAGGTGGTACCAAAATTGGAGACGTACCGGGTAACAAATCAATGGAGAACTCCACCTCTCGCTTAGGTGGCAAACCGGGCAACTCTGCCGGAAATACGTCTGGGAACTCGCAAACAACTGGGGGTAACTCCCCACGTTGTGAAGAATCGTCGTCGAGACTAAGACTGGCCAACATGCAACTAACTAAATCGCGATCCCTCAGATCATAGAAGGAATAATCGGTGGACTCCTTCCGATCGCCATACACATAGAAATAAAGTCCTCCTGGAGAGAACAATCGCACTCTGCGCCGATGACAGTCGATGTGGGCATGAAAGGTAGACAACCAATCCATCTCTAGAATCAAATCGAATCCAGACATCTCCAGGACAATGAAATCAAAAGTAAACCTGTGGTCTTCAAGAGTCAATTCACAGTCTCTTCACACGCGATCCAAGCGAACACGGCCTCCAACCGGAGTGTCAACAAACATAGGCGGATCCAGAACATCCAAGTCTAACTCTAAAGCACGGGCAAAAGATATTGCTAGGAAGGAATGTGATGCACCCGAATCGAACAATACACTGGCCCAAGAATTATAAACAAGAAACATACCCCGAACAACTGAAGATTCTGGCTGCTGATGAGACACCGATGATGTAGGAGCTGCTGGGATAGCGAAGACTCTACCCTGGGTCGTAGGACCCTGTTGGTGTCCTCCTCTGTGCTGGTACTGCTGAGTGGGCCAAGCGGGAGTCAGAACCCCTCCAGTGCGTGAAGCCTGAACTGATCCAGAAGGCCATGACTGATATGGACGCTGCTGTCCACTCCTCTGCTGCTGCTGCTGTGGCCTAGCATTACCTCGACCACCATCTCTCTCTGGACAATCTCAGACGGTGTGACCCACACTGCCACACCCATGACATCCCGGAGCCTTGCAGTCTACACGAATATGCCCAGGCTGACGGCACCTGTGACAAATGACTGGGCCTCGAACTGACCCCGAACTAGCCTGAGGTCTTTGGTCCTGAGAAAAGCGAGACTGGTCCCGCGACCGCTTCCTCCCGACGCTGCCTGAAGAAGAACTGGAGTTGGAACCCTGCTGGTACGGCTCCCACACCTTTACCCTCGAAGCAAGGTCTCTCTGCTGATAATCTCTTTGGGGCTCAACCGCCCTGGCACAATCCACAAGACTGGGAAAGACTCGAATCCTGTGACCCATCACCATCTGCTGAATAGAAGGATGAAGACCCTTCTCAAATCTCTTACACTTTTGCTCTTCCGAACTGACTAGATCTGTCGCGAATCGAGACAAGGCCTAGAATCTCAAAGTATACTGGGACACAGGCATAGTCTCCTGCTCTAAGTGCTCAAACTTCTCTCTAAGCTAGTCTCGATAGCTCTCTGAAAAATACTGGTTCTCGAAAACCGCCAAGAAGTCTGCCCACGTCATAGTACTAATAGGGTCCAAGATAGCATGTGGATCAGCATCCCCACTGGCAAGAAGACTAGCGCGCCTCATCTCCACTATAGAACTCCACCATAGAATGGCCTCTCCTGAAAGCTGGTAGGTCGCAAAAGTGATACGCAACTTATCCTCAGTGATGCCCAAGGTGTCAAACACCCATCGAATCTCCACTAACCAATGATGAGCCTCAAGCGGATTGCCTTCCCCACTGAACTTGGGAGGGTCCATCCTCCTGAATTCTCGCAAGGCCTCAAGAGTACGGTTGCCCGCATTTTCCCTAGGAGCGGCAAATCCCCAACTAGCTTCGACCATGGCGGCCGCAAGCTCTCGAGCAAACTGACTAGGAGCGACAAGCCCCTTAGGATCAGGAACCAGAATAACAAGAGGTGCAACATCCTCCACACCTGCTCAGTGATCGTCTACTTCCTCGCTATGCGCCTCCTCAATATTGTTCCTACGGCCTCTTCCCAAAGCGATATTACGACGTGGAGGCATTCTACAAAAGATCAAGAATACGATAAGAATAGAGCACAAGACAAGGCTCAGGTGAAAAGTTTAATCAACTATGCAAAGTCTCAGTCAAGGAGAAGTGAACTCAATCGTATCAACGAAAAGATTCTCCTACTCAATGAAACCGACAAACAGGATTACAACCCACAAACGGAATAGGATTTGAACATTACTCCTCTAAACCGACACTACCTATGGGATCAATTGCCAATGCATGCTCAAATATTCACACACACATGCTAAACAATGCGAATTTAAACTCAATGCAACCCATAGAGACTAAGAGTCTCCCCAAAGGCCTAAGTTTTCGCAACCGAAAGCTCTGATACCAAGTTGTCACGCCCTGGATTTTCAAACCATTTTTTATATAATTGTTTTACAAATGGGGATACAAACATGGCTCATTGCATGTAAAGAAATTCTAAACGCCATAACATCCCATCCCAAACACCATGAAAATCCTGAGGGTAAATAAATAATCCAAAAACATGATGACTTAAAGTTAATACAACCCATGAGTCTAGTACAACCCACAACTCGGGTATTTCAAAATAATTAGTAATGCATGAACTTCAAAATAACACCGAATCACCAAAGATCTCAAGGAGCTTCAAGATCTTTCAAGATGGGTTTCTTACCTGCAGAACCTTTAAAAAAAGAGCGTGTCACGCTAGAGTAGGAGATATCTATAGTGAATAATGTTACTAATTAACTCAACTCGTGTGTGCCATGAACATAAACGGAAATGCGTATCAAATATTAATGAGTTACTAGATGCATGACAATTGATCCCACTAATACAAAGTGGAGGACTAATTCAACGTAAGTAAATAAGACATGAGAGACCACAAGGCAAGGGTCAACACAAGAATGTATTCCATAGCACATGATGAGATATAAGACTTCTTGAACATTCAAGCAAGAGTTTCAAAAGAGATAGAATGAAGCAAGGACAACTAGTCAAGTGTCCTCATTTGGTGACAATAATAGCATGATGAACAACTAAGCAAGAGTTCATTTATTTACCACATAAGTTCCCTTTCGTACCATAATGGACTTAGGTTATACATGTTTCCTTTGCTTGTTGCATAACATAATGTAATCCGGAAAGTCCTAGACAAGGCATTTCCAATGTGTGTGTAAGGTCCAAAGCTCCTAGACAAGCCGCTTAATATTTTATAATGTCCTTGGAGTCCTGAACAAGGCATCCATATCGTAATGGTGACATTGGATAGAACAAGGTCAATTAGGAGCTCGTCAACTCACTAACCAAGCCTAAACCGGTCTTTCCCGATGACGTCGGGAGGGCTCACGTTACCCCCATCGTGCACGATGTCGCGGGTGGAGCGACCACTCCGGTACCCACAAGACAAGGGCGCCCCGCAACAAATATCCAATCTCCATATCCTAGTCACCGTGTCTGGTAGTCCCTGAACAAGGCACAATACCGTTCTAACCACTAATGTATCGCGCGTAGTCAATTTAATTCAATCATTCAAATATATCAAGGGTTTGTGAATATTTCTTGCACGTATAATTTTCATAGCCTTAATCATTTATTTCAAAATTGTACAATAATAATCATGGGCACACCATTAGGTATGGAAACATTAATTGGACCGTTAGGAATTTGATTTGGGTAAAACCCCTAATTTTCTTAAAATCAAATAAGGTGAATTTGGGGCTTTTTTCATGTGAGGTTTTAAGTTCAAATTGAAACCATAGGTGATTAGATATGAGGGTAGAGACTCCATTACACTAATCAATTTCACAATTTGACCCCAAATTCTAAGTGTAAACACACACTATAACCCATACACGAAATTTAACAAATTACTCGAAGTATCAAGTGGAGAGTGTAGAGTATAAGTAGGAACATGGTAGACTATAGAGAAATCCTACCTTGGAGTAGCTTGGAGAAAACCCTAGAATCCGAAGTAGAGAGGATGAAGAAACCGTGGTATGTCACGCGTAGATCATGAGCCGTAGATCGATGTTATTCCTTGGACTTTCTTGATTCGAGCCTCCTAAAGCCTTCAAATCCAAGCTTTAAGCTTGGCCTTCAATGGAGTTTGGAGGAGAGGGGGGAGAGATAAGAGAGTGATTTAGAGGGGTAGAAATCTGAGGGATTGTGAGAAATCCCGAAATATATCAGCCTTATATAGCCCCACAAGTGAAAAGACCGAAATACCCCTCATTAAACGCAAATTTTTAAGTTTCAGCCGACCATCGTCCGGACGAAGGTGAGGTGTCATCCGGACGACGCCTCCTGCTTCAAACCAGCAACCATTCGGGGGACTTGGTCTGGACGACCAATGAGTTTCGTCTAGACGAAACTCATGGTCCGGACGAGGAAGGGGATGGTCCGGACGAAAGTCTCCTGAACCAAAAATCTTCATTCTGCCAACGTCGTCCGGACGAGCCAAGGGTATGGTCCGGACGACCAACCCAGATTTTCTCCAAATCTTGCCAAAATGTTCTCAGCTCGTCTCAACGCATCTCCAAACGCCTTTCCAACGTCCCACGCACCAAATCAAACGTCTAAGGCTCTCCCACGGCCCTCCTCATTCGTCCAAACGATACTAAAAACGAGTCAAATAATTAACGAAGGATTTAGTAACGAATCTTCGGTTGATTAAATCTCAAGATAATAGTATTAAAATACGGGACGCTACACCATTTCAACCGGTTCACCACAAGATCCCAACCGGTTGAGGACTGTGATTGGCACTCTATTTTGTAGTTTCAAGTGCCAATTCTCTTCCTTTTTAGCATGTTTTTCTCCTTAGTTTGTTTACATTTCATACATAGTTTTTTTTTTGATTTCATTTTCTAGTGTTTGTTTGTTTTTCAGGATAAATGATCAATTGTTGATGAAATAAATCACAATGGGGAGCTTGGACTTAATGATACTCATTGCCTACCCTCAAATGGCATTGATTGGTTTTCCTTTGATTCCTTGTTGTTGGACTCTTGTGCACACAAAAATGAAGTGGTTCCTCTCCAAGTTCAACCGGAGGGCATAAAATCTTAATGGGTGTTGCAAGAACCAAGAGCCACAAATCGCAGGCCGATATATCATAGGCCATGGAATCGTAAAATATAATCACAGGAGGACATTGAAATCTCAGAAATTGCACAAATCAGAATTTGCAACACTTGCAAAAAGGGGAATTGAACAAATCACAGAACAAGTCCCAACCGGTTCACCTCAAGAACCCAACCGGTTGGTTTATCTTTTGTCACAGAAATCACAAAACAAGAAGCAATGAATCGCAGGTGCCATTGGATTGCGATAATGGAAATCGCAATTCAAATCAACCATAGAAATCAAAGAACTCGCAGAAATCACATCACAAATTATACAATTGCAAGGTATAGCAAAAGAGGAAATCAAGGTCGGTGCAAAGATGTTCTCAGGTGTACAAGTCAATGAAAATGCAAGAGGCTTCCCGACCGGTCGAGCTAAATTCCCAACCGGTTGGATAATTCCCAACAAAATGCCGAGAACCCAGAAGCTCAACCGGTTGACTCCATCTTCCTTACCAGAAGGAATCGCTATTGCAGGTAATGGAGAAATCAACAAATCGCGTGGCCATGGCAGAAATTGCAAATCAAAGAAACCGTAAAACAATTGGAAATCTCAGGCAGAAGAAATCGCAATTGAATGGAATCACAATCGATAGGAAATCAGCCATGGATAATCGCACAACAAAGGATCGCAAGAGCCTTGAGCATGGAGGAAATCGTGCGGCCAGAAATCGCAAGGTGAAATCGCCATGGTTGAAATCTCAGGTGGAGTTTGATAATGGAGGTTTACGTGATTTAGGGCTTCACAAATTAGAGTTCATGAAGAAGATGAAGTTTGCGCAGTAATTGCAGGTCACTAAATCACGTAGCCAAGGGTTTTGTAGAAAGTGAAACCATGGATGAAATCGTAGCAAGCCATGGGAGTTCGCAGCAGGCATGGGTTTTGCACAAGCCAGAAATCGTGGCCATGGAAGAAATCGGAGGTTTGTTTGTTGAAGATGAAGGTGATGTTCGCGGATGAAGGTTTTTGAGGAAGGAGATGTGTCTGGTCGAGTGGGTGACTTCTCAATCGGTTCAAGAAATTCCCAACAGGTTCAAGTGCCTTGGCAGTTGGGTCCAATTTTGGGCAGAATGCTTCCCGACCGGTTAGGGACCCAAATCCCAACCGGTTCGGACCTGGTTCGGGGTAGAAAATTCGGATTAAAAATATTTTTAGCGGGAATTTAATTAGGGAACCGACTTTTAATGGCAATTTTGTAATTTTTTAAGTTCCCTACTATAAAAGGAAGCCTAGGGCTTCACTCTAGCGACTTCTTGATACCTTGATAATTTTTTTTACATTTTTTAGAGAGCTCTTAGGATATTTTAAGGTCTCTCCAAGGGAGATTGAAGATTTTGGAGGGTGACGGCTAGGGTTTTCTTCTTCCGAGGTTAGACGCAAGTTTATTTCTATATTTCTTACGTTCTTGTATTGTTCTCTTGTTCTCAATCGTTGTAATGGAAATTTTCCCATACCTAGTTGTTGCATTTATCATGTTTAGCTAGTTTTCTTGGTTGGATCTAAAGAGAATCAATCTTATGAGTCATGTATTGATGATTACTCTCTCTTTCTCTCTCTCTCTCTCCTCTTACATCACCATTAGTACTTCCTAATTGAAGATCAAAAATCTAGAATTGATTAGGGTTTATTCGAGCTTTGGTTGATTGTAGACATTTTCGCATGGCACATTCAATGCTTAATTCAAATATACCTAAATCAAGAATGGATATTTGATTCTTCCTCGTTGGATTCGTTATTCGGAATCCACTTGTAATAGTTAGGGTTTGATCGGTTGTAGACATTGATAAATGGCACATCCGATGCTTATGCCTAATCTATTCAAGTGCGAGGACGGAATTACTCGTTTCATTATATACTTATGTGTGATCATTAAAATGTGTTATGACTCGCATCATAACCATTCAAAGTAAGAGTGTAATTGATCAATCATGAACTCATAGGATTGAAACCCCGAAGATCTAACCTATTGTTCTTCACTGTTTTAGACTCAAATTAGTTTCGTCCATTAAATCACCAAACCTTTGAAACCATAAACATTTCAGTTTTTCTCTTCACTTGACAAACTCAATCATTTGAACTAAAAATCCCTATCCCTGTGGAAATCGACCTTGGACTTACCAAGTTTTATTATGTGCGACGAGTTCTATTCCTACGCTTGGGAAAATAATAAAA
Source organism: Monotropa hypopitys (assembly GCA_002855965.1). Taxonomy (NCBI): domain Eukaryota; kingdom Viridiplantae; phylum Streptophyta; class Magnoliopsida; order Ericales; family Ericaceae; genus Monotropa; species Monotropa hypopitys. The sequence goes on from NMUG010003110.1 coordinate 14,254, forward strand.
CAAGTCAAGAATTTTTGGCGCCGTTGCCGGGGATAGGCAACTTTTAGTCAAATTTTTGAGTTTGTCGTTTTCTTTTGTTTTTACATTGAAATTGAGCGAAGAGAAAATTGTTGCACATATGGATGTCGTGGACTCTTTTGATTGGCAATATCCTTCCGACCTATATGAGAGATATGATGAGGATGACTTAAACTTCCACCAAAATTTTAATGAAGTACGCACAAATTACTCATTGAGGGATCTCATGTACGATGCAAGTCTTCCAAATCCCTCATGTCTTGAAATGCCCCCGAGTCCTAATCAATTTAAAATTCGTTCGGGGATGCTCCAATATCTACCTACCTTCCATGGAATTGATGAGGAAAGCCCTTATTACCATATTATTCAATTCATGGAAGTTGTTAGGTCTCACTTGGAGCATAATCAATGGGAAGAGGAGGCTTGCATGCGTTTATTCTATTTTTCTCTCAATGATCATGCAAAATATTGGTTGAAATGTCTTCCCTCTAGATCGATTTGGTCTTGGTCTCAATTGCAACAAACATTTCTTGAAAATTTTTGTCATAGACAAGCTACTTTGGAGTTCATTCATGAAACTCCACCTCCCACATGTTACCAAGAGGGGGTCCTCGAAACACTTCCTATGCATGATTATCTAAACTAAAGGGGATTCCAAAATCAAACTATTGGGGAGGAGTCATATTGTCCACTTCCGGAGTCGTCCTATCAAGAGTGGCATGACCACTCGAATCTTACTCATGAATGTGGACATTTTCTTGAATCATCACCATTCCCTACTCATGAGCCGGTTAAGAAAAAAATGTCCCAAGAGAAGCATGACATGTTGGCCCAACAAATTGCGGACATGGAAGATTCTTATTCTTACGAGACCACATACCCTTCGGAAGA
>NMUG010003111.1:0-15163 GCA_002855965.1 Monotropa hypopitys
GTTTCGGTCCAGCCCATTTATCTATGTATTTATTGTGTTTTGTGTCATGTTATGTTGGCCTATTTAATAATCGTGTCAAAGTTTCTGGAGTTGGTTTGTTTCTTCTCTTATCCAATACTTAATTACTTTCTCTAAAAATAAAGTTCGATGCAACGGAAAACACAATAGTTGTGAATAGATCACATGTTATAATAGAAATTATAGAAAATGTTCTTTCATGTGTTTTTCCACCAATTCAGGACATTTGTAGTATTTTAAAATAAATAAAAATTATATTTGTATTGTATTCCGTGTTGTGCCCGTGTCGATGCCAAACATGACATGCATTGACCGTGCTCGTGTCGGTCCCATCCGTTCGACACCTCTAGGGCTAGGTAGACCTGTCAATGAATTTTTATAAATACAAATTCATAAGATTGGGCTTTCCGCCAAATCTTGGATTTTGAGATACTTGAGTAATCTAGGCAAGCAACATTGGGAGGCAGTGAAATGGATTTTGAGATACTTGAAGGGTACTGTGGATATTTTGTTGTGTTTCTCAAGAGTTGGCTTAACTTTGTAGGGGTATGTCGATGCGGACTTGATGAGTGATAGTGATAGTTGGTAGAGCACACTGGGGGTTGTCTATACTCGTGGGAGTACAACAGTGAGTTGGTGTTTGAGGCTACATAAATTTTTTGCTCTCTTTATCACGGAAGTAGAGTATGTGAAGGTTACAGAGGCTAGTAAGGAAATGGTTTGGTCGCAAATCTTCAGTGGAGAAATGAGTTTTGTATTGTGATAGTCAGAGCATGATATATCTTGCCAAAAAATTGGCGTTTGATTCTAGAATGAAGCACATTCAGTTAAGGTATCACTTTGTTCGTTCTCTTCTTGACAATGATCAGTTGAAGCTTGAGAAGATTCGTGGTGCTGAAAATCCAGCTGATATATTAACTAAGGTGGTGATTGGTGACAAGTTGAGGTTGTGTGCAACCTCTGTGGACCTCGTAGCTTGATGAGAGGGATCATTGCTGCAGGGGGGATTTCTTATGGTTGAAGACCAGTGTGCGAGGGAAAAATACACTTGCACTACCCTCGCCGGTAAACAACTGCTATCTGGGACTTTCTTCGCTAGTCTGAATACTCTGCTGAATCGTTCCTACTTCTTTTGTCCCTGCGCTCACAGAAAACTGTTAGAGGACCTCCCGCCTCTAGCGGCCGGAAGGCTCTCCGATGACTAAGTTAGTCCTGATCGAAGAAAATTGTAAACTTTAAGCACAAGGAGAGTCTGAGAGCAAAATAGCATGTCCCGTTTATCGGTCGTGGGACTCCTGTTTATATACTCTTGTCTTCCGGGTTTCCAGCTTCTCTCTAGAAACGAGGACTTCATGGGACTTCTCGTCCCTTTTACTTGATTCTGTTGCAATCTGTCAGATGTCTGGACACATTCTCCAACCAGAGAGAATGTTGGCCCGCCTTTTTACTATCCTAGGAACTCTGAATATTTCTTTGGGAGTTGTGGTCTGACACGTGTGCCATCCACAGTTTCCTGGTTGATCGACACGTGGACACATTGTCTGTCACCTCTTCCCGAACTGTTCTATTGGGTGCCGCGCTGGTGGATGTCGGTCGCACACGCGATGCTTTTCGAGACTAATCTCCATGATGTGAGGATATTAGCCGCACTGGGCCAACCCGATCCGCACAACAGAGGTGCTAGATAAGGCACGTGGCTAGCTATATCTGTCGTGATCCTGCCTATGCATTCCTGAACAACTATATTCCTAACTACCAGGATGTCGGCCACACATAGCCAACCTAATCCTTAGTGCAGACGGCCATTGGACATGTGGCTGGCTATATCAACTGAGATGCACGACCACACTGAATAATTGGTTCCCGCACTGCGAGTTTGCTGGTGACGTGGAAAACTGGAGCCGAGCTGTCGCAAGATGCTGGGATAATACGAAAATACCCTTGGCACATGGGTAATTTGGATTAACCCCACCACAACTAGTGATTTTATGGTGCATTCGATCAATCTTAAAGTGGGAGATTGTTAGGTGTGAAACTTGATCATGTCGTCGAGTTTGGAAATCAAGTTGACAATTTTTCAAAGTCGTGGAGCATTCCAGTAGATAGTGCTCGCGGAGCGCCGGAGGGGCACGCGAGCGCCGACCAACACTGTTGACGCGTGCGAGCACTGCACTGGCGCCATTGATGCCAAGACTGGGTAGAGGGTAGCGCGTTGGGAGCGCTCGCGAGTCTCGCGAGTGCTGCGCACGTGCTGTTGGAGCGTGTGAGCTTACGTATGACGGTGGATGCTGAATTAGGACGTTTTTGTTACTTTTTTGGCAATGTAATTATATCAGATAGAGGGTTTTGAGATATATGTGAGATTCTGTGTACTGAGAGGGGTAGAGTTTACTCAAGAATTTGGTGAGCGATCTCTTGTAATGCTGTTTCATTGATTTCATAGTGAGAAACTTGCAGCAACCCGTAAACGTAGGATCAAATTCTCTCCTTGAATCGGAGCTACGTAAATCTTTGTATCACCTGTATTTGTTTGATTTACTTGTGTTTTTTTTCTGTCGCGCTTCTGCTAGAAATATCATGATCCTATATTCCGGTATTTTTTATTCTCCCAACAGAAATAGCATTCTTATTTTTGGTATTAAATTAAACCAGTTTAGTCAGCTAATTTTATAAGACACAGCTAATAGTTACAGTTCTGAATTGTCTATTTTTTATTGCCATTGACTCACTTTTGATGGGTGTGGCAGTACTTTCTTGAACATACCCTTCATTGTTAGGTCCAGGCATGACATCGACTTCTAATGTCATTAAAGAGACTTTCCTTCGATTGTTATTCATCAGTTCTTCGAAACCCAGTCCAAAACTATAAACCCAATTTTTTTGCCAATCTGCTGCTGCCTGCTCACAGTGATTTTGTCATTTAGAGTCTGCGTCAGCTCTGAATCAAATTCTAACACTCAAATAGTTAGGTATGTACATTGACAAGCAAATGTAGGGACATATTGGCAGGCAAATACACGTATACATATATGCAGATAGCTGATAAAAAGTACAAGCCAAATTGCATAGAACCAAAAAAGGAAAAAGAAAGTAGCTGATTTAAAAGTGCATACGTGGATACATCTGTCCGCATGGTTTTTATTAGGCACTTTATTTCTTGCTGAAGGCCCCAAGAATGATATTTTATTTGGAATCCATGGTAGTTAAATACTAGTAAGTGCAGTGTCTGTAATTTCACTATGGATTCTGTCGAAACCCTCCTAATTATCTTTTGTTGGGAAGTTTGTCAACGTACTAGTAAGTGCAGTGTCTGTAATTTCACTATGGATTCTGTCGAAACCCTCCTAATTATCTTTTGTTGGGAAGTTTGTCAACGTACTAGTTCCAGGTTCTTTTGTAACACTGAATTTTTTCAAAAATTCAATGGAATCTAAACCGTTTTTTAGGTGCCTGGAGTTTGTGTCTTCATTTACTATCATCCTTTATTTGAGATAATCAAGGATATACCACCGAGTCATTGGCATTTGATCATTCAAACTTTTGCCTCTTATGTACTATTGACAGATTCTCTCACTGTGGAGGACTCTGGTTTTCTTTCTATTGCTTCTTGAAGTGTATTTTTGTTCATGATTGCGCTTTCTAGTATTCATATGCAGAATTCGATCCTTTTAAGTGCATAAAAACTTGAAATATTCCCACCAAGCTATCAAAAATATTACAGAAATTAGATTGACTGGACTATGTTTCTCACTCCACAGGTAGTCACTGCATTGATATTTCTGGCGTTGGAGGCTACACAGTACACTGCACATTTTTTCTGGGGATAACATCTATCCATTAATGTTCTGCCTTCTGCTATAAATGCAGAGTAGCATTAGCCATGAGGTATGTCGCCAAGTGAACATCTTAAACGAATCTTTGTTTGGAAATTCGAATTAACTTCTTAATCAAAGGGTGCCTGAGGCTAATAATTTAAAATGTTCCTACGTCATCAGATTTCACGAAGCCTTTGCTTGATGGACTGCTCCCCCAGCTGCAGTGACAAGAAAACTCTAAAGAGGTGGTTTTTCATCGACAAAAGGGTTGGGTGAAGATTATCTCTACCTTAGATTAATACCAGGGCCCTATATCTTAGCAAGAAGCGGTTAATTTAGTTTCTGCGGGTGGCCTTGTTCAATCATCCTGGACTAATGGATTTGAATTCGACAAATGCCTCTCCTGTTCTCACTGAACCTGCACCAATAAATAAGTCCAAACTCGGAAGACATTCCAGTCTTTTGCCTTATTCGCAATCTGGACCACCGTTCTCCTCTGGCATACTATCAATTCCTAGAAAGAAGCCAGGGAAGCTTGATGATGTTTGGTCCAATGGTTGGCTTGATGCCATGAAATCTTCTTCACCCCCCAGCAAGAACATACTTAAGGATTTTAGTGTTGACATGGCTTCAGATAATAGTGATATTGCGTATTTCTCCTGGATGGTATCCTTAGTTTTTATGCGTCTTTCTACATTCCATTACAATAAGAAATTTATCAAAAAATAATCGTTTTCGCCATGTTACTCCTTTATTTTGCAGCTGAAGCACCCTTCTGCCCTCAACTCCTTCCAGAAAATCATAAACCATGCGAGGAATAAGAAGATAGTAATGTTTTTAGATTATGACGGGACTCTTTCTCCAATAGTCGATGACCCTGATCGTGCCTTCATATCTGATGAGGTCAGTGTCGTATCTTGTACATGTATGATTGGTTATGTTTTCATACTGATGTGAACCCATCTCTTTGTCAGATGCGCTCTACTGTTAGGAATGTTGCTAAGTATATCCCAACAGCAATAGTTAGTGGAAGAAGCCTTGACAAGGTAAAGGGACACGTTCCTATCTTTAATGATGACCCCAACAGATGCATTCAGAATTGTACTAACCCTAAACTGTTTAATAGCTTTGTTTCAACCTCTTTTCCTCTTTTCAGGTGTGTGAGTTGGTAGGACTAGCAGATCTCTACTATGCGGGTAGTCATGGTATGGACATCATGTTTCCAGTTAGAGACAGAGCTGACCAGCAGGTAAGAGACTACAAATCCTTATAAAATCTTCTCCCCTTCCCCCCTCTTTACCCTTCCACTGTACTAAAAAATGGAGTACCTTTTTCTTGCAAGCTCTTGTTATTGTGATATGCATTTTTTCTCTTCATGTGTAGGGTAAGGATGAAAAACTCTTCCAGCCTGCTAGAGAATTTGTGCCCATGATTGATGAGGTGTGTAATGATATTGCATATACCCCTATACTGTTCTATCAACCATCATCCACCAACTAGCATGACTCAAAATTGATTATTTCTATGATAGTTGATTCTTTCAATGATTTTTACAGGTATTTAGAATCCTTGTCAAGGAAACTAGAGATATCATAGGTGCAAAAGTTGAGAATCACAAATTTTGTGCCTCCGTACATTACCGCAACGTAGATGAGAAGGTGAATTTTGGCAGGTTCTTTGTTTTTTGATAATCAGATAAATAGCTAGCATTTGACTTCTTCACAAGTTTTTTTTGACTAATTCCAGAATTGGCCTGCAATAGCACAATGTGTTCTTGACATTTTAAAAGGTTACCCACTGTTGCAACTAACTCATGGCCGGAAGGTAATTTACTTAACTAGCTTTCCCAATGAGCAATACATTTACTAATTATCGTATTTTTATGCTTGTGTCCGGATTTCCACATGTAGGTTTTAGAGGTCCGTCCTGTAATTAACTGGAACAAAGGGAAAGCGGTTGAGTTTCTGCTTAAGTCACTAGGTAAGTAAGCTCACTTGGAGTGCACTAATTATCAGTTATGCTCATAGTTATTTGGGGCGCGAGGCGCACCGAGGCGCGAATGGCCTGTTGGGGTCTAGGTGCGAGGCGCGCGTCTTATCGAAGCGAGGCGCAATAAGACGAGAAAAAATAATAATAATAATAATAAGCATTTACTAATATTTCAAATTATAAGTACCAAGACAAATAAAATGTCAAATTTAATAAAATCACAAATATTCAATGTTTAAAATAAAATTAAAACAACCAATTCCTATTTGCACTTTCGACATCATAAACTAATCATCATCAAAATCAATAGTAGTCACTTTTTAAGGGGCCCAATAGGATTTATAGTGAAGTGATTAATTATTCTACATATTCCATAGGACATCATACCCAACACATTTAATTCCTAGTCTCCGAAGTTCAACTAAACTTAGAAGACGATGTCACTTCTAGTGGGGCTGTAAGACATGCTTCATCTTCTGTGTTGGAGTGTAGATAACCTTCAACATTGTTTTATACCGGGGGTGTGGGGGGGCGCCCCCACGGGATACGACCCTATGTATTTGAAAGTTTGCTCATATTTAGGGTTAAGAGTTTTCGGAGAAAAACAGTGTCGAGCGAAAACCAAAGATCTCAGAGAGGCGAGAGAAAACCAAAGATCACCCGTTCCTAAACATGTGTCTTCCTTCCAAACAAAGACTTTCAACAAACCAATACAACAAATTTTTGAAACCCCAAATTGCTTCGTAACCCAATACAACGAAGACTTAGAAAAAATTAGGATTTTTCGTTAAATAGAAAAAGCTCGTGCCTCGCGCGCCTCGACCGCGCCTCCTTGGGGGGTTGCGCCTTGACCCTCCCGAGACCCTAACCCCGCGTCATGCCGTGCCTCGCACCTAGGCACGCCTTTTACAACTATGGTTATGTTGCATTACGTTGTCTTAGCTAGTTCCTTGATTCACGTTGTAAATTGTGCAGGCCTAAATAATAGAGCGGATGTGCTTCCAATCTATATTGGAGACGACAGGACTGATGAAGATGCTTTCAAGGTAATTCCACGAGCTTTGTAAGTTTCCCGAACGCAAATATAATATTGAAAGCACGTATGGATCTAGAAGATGTTTTTACGGGAAAAAAAAGGCAACCTCCCGAATTTATAAAAAAATATAGGAGCGGGTCGTTATATGTCCGCGACAGAAGTCCGAGAGTGCGGAATTACCGACGAGATCCTCGTGAGTTCCATTTTTAAAAAAAACTGCGAACGAAAACCAGAAAACCACATTATTATCATGAGCTTTATGTCTCCTTTTGGTAATTGTATGATTATTATCTGATTATTTGAATCTCACTATCAATGTCAGGTACTTCGGGAGGGGGATCGAGGTTATGGAATTCTTGTATCGTCTGTCCCGAAAGAAACAAAGGCAAGATTCTCTCTTAGAGACCCTTCAGAGGTGCAGCAATTCCTCAAATCTCTTGTGAGATGGAAGGAGAGAAATGAACTATTGAAGTCCATGAAGAAGAAGAGCATTGAGTTGTAGTGGAGGATTTATCCACAGAATGATCGATCATTGTAATCTTTTTGGGGGGTAAATTATGGCATGTGGGGGTAGTTTCGTTTATTTGTAATCTTGGTTGATTTTCTTCTTTAATTGCTAGTAATTATCTTGTTTGTTGCTACGGAAATTCTTTTCTGAATTTTGTGAAAGCCTTTTCTTGCATGGGCCCTCGATGTTATGGACATTATTGAGCCTCACATTTTGATACAATTTGGCTGAAGCCCACTATTTTTCTAGAAATTTATTGCACATTTTTGTGTAGCCTTAGTATTGAAAACAATAATATCTTTAGTGTTGGAAACAAATTGTCCCTACCTGTTTGTGTGAATCGGATTACAGCAAATTTATTTCGAAGGTAGAATAAAGCAAATATTCTGCCTGCATCTGCACAGATGAAGGAACAATTGACAAAGAGGAGTGGACATAGAGAGCTCTATTTACCTTTTGGGAAAGAGTTTGGAATGAGATACCCTTGGAAGATGCCTTTTGGAAAAGTAATCTCTTTGAAAAGGCATACCTCCTGCATGAAACAATACAATACTTCGACGTGTCTTTTGAAAGTATACATCTTTTTGAGAGAGTTGTCTTTTTGAATGGGTTGTACATATTTCAAAAAGATATTCTATGAAAAGACAACTCCTCAAACAATTGATTACTTTCATACACATTCAATAGATAAACATCCAAAATCAAAGTCATTTATTTTGATAAATCTCAATAATCTCCCATCATTTACAAAATAAGATAAACCTCGATTTGAAAAGAAAAGACTTGTACATCAATGAAGGTATCTCACGATTTGAACCATCACCTAGTAAAAATATGTCAGAGTGTTGGAAAGCGTAGTAGACTTGTCTTTGAACTAGTGATCCTTGAATGTCAATCGGACAAGTCTCACACGCGCATCTTGCCTGATTCTATTTAAAAAAATTGCTAAAACGTGAATTGGCCGTGTATATATCTTGATTTCATGAGTGCTCTAGAGTTCCAGCCCTTAAACCCATAGAAAGCGTCACCACCTTCACACTCATATAGGTAAACCTTGAGAATGTCCATGTAATCACATCATCCTTGTCCTAACACTACCGTTAGAAGTCTATTAAGACTTAAGTAGTTCAGCCTCCATATTTTACATTATAGATACCAAGTACTTTACCATGGGATGGATTTAAACCGGTAAATGTTTGCAATCACGACATATGATGTACTTTGCTCATTGAACCCAAGATTTGAAGTTAAACAAGTATTAGGTCGAGTTTCCATCAGGAGTGATTAAACTTTAGTGGGCTTTAGTCCCATCCCCTGTGATGTTTTTCACACCAATTCCTAGCTAGACCTTTTGTTAAAGGATCAGCCAAATTTTGACTTAATTTCACATAATCAATGATTATCACCCCATTTGCGATAAAGTTTTTCACATAGCTATGTCGAGGTCCTATATGCATGTACCTTCTATTATATACTTGTCAATAAGTCGTGACAGTGTTGTCTGACTATCACAATGCAAAGATATAGGTGGCATATGTTTTGGCCATATGAGTATCTCCCACAACATACTTATCAGCCACTTAGCCTCTATGCTCTCATACTAATGCCATAAATTCTGCTGCCATAGTAGAATCTGTAATGAGAGTTTGTTTCTTAGATTTCTAAGAAACTACTCCTCCCGCCAGAGTGAAAACCCAACCACTTGATATATGATCTTCATTCTCGACTATTCAACTAGCACCAGTATATCCTTCTAGAATCGAAAGATATCTACTATAGACCAATTCATAATCTATTGTTTTCTTTAGGTATTTTAATACCCAATTGGCCGCATGGCAATGTACATCACTTGGATTGTGAGTATTTCTACTCAATTTACCCACATCATATGTAATGTCTGATCTTGTACATGTCATGGCATACATCAAGCACTCTAGAATAATCTAGTTGTGATATAGTTCTCTCGTTTTTAGGATCCAACTTCACATGTGGATCAAAGGGTATAGTTACTGGTGTACTATCAAAGTGATTAATTTTCTAAAGAATTTTTTCTATATAATGCGATTGACGAAGGACTATAATTCTTTCTTGTCTTTTAATCCTGATTTCCAGAATTACATCAACCACACCCATATCCTTCATACTAAAATTAGATGAAAGGATACCTTTTGTATGTTGAATGCTTTCTTGATCAGTTCCAAAGATAAGCATATCATCCACATACAAACAAATGATTACACCTTTATTTCCAGTAAATTTACTATAAATACATTTATCTGATTTATGTATCCTAAATTCATTTGATACAATAACTTTATTAAATTTTTCATGCCACTGTTTAGGTGCTTATTTAAGTCCGAATAGGGACTTGACAAGCTTGCAAACTTTGTCTTCTTGACCTTTTACAACAAAACCTTTCGGTTGCTCCATATAAATCTCTTCATCCAATTCACCATTAAAAAATGTAGTCTTAACATCGATCTGGTGAATTTCGAGTTTATATATAGAAGCTAAAGCAATTAAGACTCTAATTGTAGCTATCCTTGCCACTGGTGCATAGGTATCAAAGTAATCAATACCTTCTTTTTGTGTGAAACCTTTAGCAACAGAACCATCAACTTTCATTTTGGTTTTGAAAATCTATTTGTAACCAATGGCTTTGGAACCTAGAGGCAAATCAAACAAGAATTTAGGTATTATTTTCCATAATAGAATCCATTTTCATCCTGGATTGCTTCTTTCTAAAAACCATAATCTTGTGATTTCATAACCTCCCCGTAGGTAAGAGGATCTGATTCCACGTGAAATGAAATCATTGTATGGTTAAATATAGTTTCCCTAGTTCCTTCAACTAAGTAAACTATAAAGTCGGGACCAAAAGACTTAGCATCACGAGCCCTCTTACTCCTCCTATGTTCGACCTGTTCCGAAGGATTTTCCTCTATGTACGATTTCAAAGAGTCTAGCTCTTTATCTTCACTAGGCCCCTTAGGAATAGATGCAAATCTATTCTCATAAAATACTACATTCCGTGATTCAATAACACTATTAATTGCTACTGAATCATTTGGCTCACAAACAAGAAACCTATATGCTTTACTATGCAAAGCATATCCAATGAATGTATATTCTATTCATTTCCCCCCAATTTCTTCCTTTTAGGTTCCAATAATTTAACAATTGCTCTACATCCCCAAGTTTTAAAATAATTCAGATTAGGTTTGTTTCTTTTCCATAACTTATGTGGAGTTATATTAGACTTTTTAAATGGCACCTTATTCAAAATATAAGCAGCGGTAAGTATGGATTCGCCCCACCAACTACTACTTAAACCTGAATTGCTAAGCACAATATTTACCATTTCTGTTAAAGTCCGATTCTTTCTTTCAGACACTCTATTTTGTTGTGGAGTATAAGGTACAATTTTTTCATAAATGATCCATGTAGTTTCACAATAGTCCGGGAAATGGTATTCACCACCCTTATCAGATCGTAAACGTTCTATTGATGTTCCACATTAGTTTTCAACCTCAGTTTTGAAAATTATAAAATTTTCAAGAACTTCATCTTTTGAATGTAGTAGACACACATGACAATATTTAGAGTAATCATCTATGAATGTTACAAAATATTTTTTACCTTCTCTAGTAGGAGTGCTATGCATATCGCATACATCACTATGAATAAGTTCTAATAAGGATGACATTCTCCCAACTTTAGGAAATAGTAATCTAGTTATCTTTGTAAGTGCGCATACTTTACATTTTCCAACCAAATCATTATCATATTTAGGTATCAGATTTAATTTAACCATCTCATCCATTTTCCTAGTATTAACATGTCCCAAACGATTATGCCACAACGATAATGAATCAATTAAGTAAGCAGAAATAGCAATTGTGTTATTGATGTTAAGTTTGAACATGCCCTCATACAAATAGTGTAACATCCCAAAATAAAACAACCACAAGAAAAAGGAGGAGAATAAAAAATTTCTTTTATTTTCTTCACAAGCAAAACTGTCACGACCCAATCACACATGAGCCACGACCGGCCAACGAGCAAGCTCGCTAAAGGCCCTATTAAAGAGTTTAGGGATTCATCGAACAATTTTAGATTGAATAAAAACGAAAAGAGTGAAAAATACCCAGAGAGTGCATCACTAATTCCATTAATATTCCGAAATACAACAAAGCCTCAATGGGGCTGGTACAAGGTACAATAAAATTTCAAATGATAACCAATGCTCCTACAGCTGCGCCTCAAATCCCGAAAAAAGTTTTAAAAAAATACATAAGCTATAAAGTTAGAGTGAATATAGTACATGCCAAAATTACTAGTTTCATAGAAAATCAAATCATTCCTGTAAAACAGAGCAGTTTAGCAAATCATAGTAGCAGTGGATTAATAGCCTCAAAGTGTATTATTATTGACCCTCTAGGTCATATCAGATTGTCGGCTTATTTCGTGCATGATCCTGCAATAAGTGCATATTGATTCTATAGGCATTCTGCCCGAAATATAGGACTGTCAACCAGTCTATCAAGCAAACCAGTTACATCCTCCACGGTACCAGAACATGGAGGAGCTACCCCGCATAAATGCATAATGGCAGGATATCATCTGAATGACTATCTGGTTTGGTCCCACCCTTATAACTCGTCTCTGTCTGCATAGTATCTGACCCTGCCCCCAACATCGGGCCCTTATCCGTTTATGATCGTATTTTGTGGCCATGTAATGTCTGTGCCAATTGTTGGGGGGTAAGCCTTTCTTGCGGTGGTTCTCGGTTGCTAGCGGTGGATATGAAGCTGAACCTTGGCTGCAAAAGAAAGAAACGTTAGGCTACCGACGAATGTCGCCGGTGGACCCTCTGATGGCTAACTCAGCAAGAAATTCTAGAGAGAGAAAGCAAATGGACAGAGCTTGGGCTAGTGAGAGAAGGTATTGCATTGAATGCTAACTCTCTTATATAGAGTCATCGGCAAGTGGAGAGCACGTGCTTCATCACGAGTGAACCACTAGTCACCGTGATCGGATAGTATGCATGTCCCGCCTGTGCATCTGGACATCCGGCCAACAGGTCGGCCCCAATAATGTCAGGCAGCGCCGCCTGACAACATTGGGCGGTAGAAAAGCTGAAAAGCATGTCTGGCATGCAGCGAGAATTACGAAAAAGCTGATTTCTGTGTCAGGCATGTGTCTTCCATGTGCGCAAAACCCGGAATGCTGTCTCTGAGGGAATCTTTGCTGCAAACGAGGTATTTTGTCCTGTTCGGTCGAAGGGACACCCTTCGGTACGGTTAATCATCGACAGGGAGCTGTCCCCGGGCAGTAAACCTTCCATGCCGAAGTAAGCCCCGGGAAAGCCCCCCTTCCATCGGCCCTTGCCTCTACTTGTTCCCATGACCTCGGCTGGCTGTACTACTGGATGGGAGTCATCCCCGGGCTGTGAGGCTCCAGTGCTGGAGCGAGCCCCAGGGAGCTCCTGTCGTCGGCTCCTTAGTTGCTCGGCCCCCTGATGGCTGGCCTGTGCTGCGGTCCTCCTGGAGGAGGTCGTGGCTCAGGCCTCTCTTTAGTTCGGCCTCCAACAATAGCCCCTCAACCCCTTTGGCCAAGATATTTTGGCCGAAGCGGGGTTAATTTAGCACCGCGGGGTTACATTGGTGCTGAAGAAGAGGAGCGCCAGACCACTGGGATGTCTTGGAACTTGGACCCCTGACAGCTTTATTGAACCGTCAGTTGGGATTTGATGACGTGTCGCTCTCTGCGCTGATGGCGCATCTACCAAGGCGTCGCGTCAACAGTTGTCGCTTCGTTAGCTTGCGTGTGCCTAAAATGGCAGTTGGACAGTCCACATGGCGTGCTATGGTTGGTCGGTCCTGTGGCGGATGGGACACTGTGCATACGCGTTGTCAGTTTTGCAGCGTCGGCACAACTTTTGAGGCAGAGCAATGATGAAGACATGTGGTGACCTACTGGGATAGTTCGGCCGGTCACCCAGTTTTGAACTCCAGGTCACCGCCTATAAAAGGCATCCTTAGGGTTTTGAATCCCTCCGTTTTCTCTTTCTTCTCTCAGTCTCCAGACGATTTCCGGCAGCCCTCAGGCGATTTCCGGCCACCGCTCCAATCCAGTTTCCGGCGAGTTGCTTCAAGCTTTTCGAGTAGAAACTTCCAACAAGGTAACCGTTCTTCCCTTCATTCTTCAATCGTCCCATTCTTTCTATTTTTCCGTCAATTTTGCGACGTTTCCCGTTGGGATTCGTCTCCCTCGCCATCTATGGAGCCTGGAGACTTCTCTGAACATTTCTAGGCTCCATAGATGAAAACGAACATCTTCAATCGGTTTTTGGCCGAGATGAATTGGCCATGGCTGTTGGTTGAAGGCCAAGCCAATGGTCTCCATGTGCATAACCACGTGGGTCGATGCCGGACCGACTAACGGTGCCCTACTGTTTGTGTTCTTTTTAGATCCAATCAATGGTGCCCAAGAAGAGGTCCGACAAGTTCAGGCAGCTGCTGGACTCTCCAACCGATCTTCAGGACTTCAGAGAGGAGTGGGAGATCCCTGCTGATGTAAACATTGTGCTTGCTCCCATCGGCGATATAGAGTCGGGGCCGGAGTACGTGCACATCCCCATCATTGTCGTTACAGAGGGGGGAATTAGGTTACCACTTCACCCGTGGCTGACTCGTTTCTTCGGCGAGCTCGACATCACGATGTCCCAAGTGACGGTGAACACCTTCCAGATCCTGATAGGGGTGGTGAAGCTGAATGAAATCCTCCAGCGGGCAGACCGACTCAATTTCGAGGATATCTTCGGTAATTACTCGGTCGGGTTCAACAAGAGGTCTGAGAAATACTACCTCGCCCAGAGGCCCAACCAGGTCAGCCTCATCGCTGATCTGCCGGACTCTGACAAGTATGCCGATGACGTCATAATTGTCTCCGGCAATTTCTTCACTCCGGTGGAGGATCTGACCATTCCCTTCCTGAAGGGCATCCCGAGTATGCATTGCTTCCTTGACCATGTTGTTTCCTTCTGTTGATGTTTTCTAAAGTTATGTCTTCTTTTGCAGACTCCGGTCACCTCAGTAATTACAAGAACACAACCGACACTGAAAGAGTCAAAAGGGCCTGCGAGCTCCCCAGGGAATGGCGGTCGGCTCCAACTTTGCTGGGGTATATGCCTTCGTATACCCATACCCTCAAGACTCGGCCATCTCCTACCGAAGCTTCCGGTTCACATCCTGTCTGTTGATACCCAATTTTGACCCAACCTCAGAAGTCAACAGAATGGTCAAATCAGCCTCCGAACAAATCCAAACGCAATTCTGGGATGTCAGGACTTCCCGCAAACAATGCCGACACCAGCCAGCGACAATGCAGTAGTGAGCAAAAGCCGATAAAATGTTGAGGAATATTTATCCGAAGTCAGAATTTCAAACCGACCAGAGGAACAAGATGAACAGTAACCGAACGGCCGATAGAAATCCTCTTTGCATGCTTCATGCTCCGGAATCAGCAGAATTTCACACGAGCATCCGAAATCATGTTTAGGAATGGAAAGTCGACGACAATTTCGTTACCGAGAAGTCTGCATGAAAATCAAATTCATCCGAGCAAAATTCAGAATTCAGTCGAAGCACCGCACCGTTCATTGTTATCGCGACGACAAGCCGATGTCAGAATTGAGCAAACGTAATTTTCATGAGAAGCATTTGAAGAGGCGAATATTTACTGATAAACCAAATCGACGGATAAAAATTAGTTTAAGGCGCAGCGTCATCTCCC
>NMUG010003112.1:0-15162 GCA_002855965.1 Monotropa hypopitys
TGATGCGGGTCTCACAATTCTCCCCATCTTATAGAAATTTCGCCCCGAAATTTAAAATATACCTGGATTCCCATCCTGAGCTGCTGGAACATCCTAATCAATAAGGGCAAAAACTCTACCCTACCTGACTCCACCTGATGGCTGATTTCTTCGTCTACCCCTTGATCTGCCTGCTGCTCTTTGATTTCTAATCGGAACATTTCCTACTGATGAAGCTTCCACCATAACTTGAGGACACTCCCACCTCATATGACCCAACTAGCCACAATTATAACAGGTCACAGGCTTCTCTGAACATTCCCTGGCATAATGCCCCACCTGGTTGCATCTATAACACTTCACTTCTGACATCTGCGACCTTGAATTCTGCCTCCCCGAATGACTATCTGCTTTCCTTCTTTGACTACCAACACTCTGCCCTTGATTCCTAGCAAAACTCTGCCATGAAGGTTGAAATGATCCTCCACTAAACTGCACATTTTGATTCCCAATCCTATCTTGCTGCGAATGACTTCTAAATCGAACTCTCTTAGACTGCACTCTTCTATCATCAATCTTACCAATCTCCTTCTCCATAATTTTTGACTTTGCAATTAGCTTTCTAAAATTCTGCTATTCTAGAATAGCCACTCTCGACTGGATCCGGGGATTTAATCCCAATTGGAACTTCTCGCACATGTTCTGTTCAGTAGCAACCATGAATGGTGCAAACCGAGACAGAGCTGTGAACTTCGC
Organism: Monotropa hypopitys; assembly: GCA_002855965.1. Lineage (NCBI taxonomy): Eukaryota > Viridiplantae > Streptophyta > Magnoliopsida > Ericales > Ericaceae > Monotropa > Monotropa hypopitys. Next base: position 736 of record NMUG010003112.1, read on the forward strand.
AACATATTCCTCTACTGACATATTTCCCTGCTCTAGCAACATAAATTCCTTTCTCTTCTCCCCCTGATAGTATTGAGAAAAGTACTTCTCGTTAAAAGCTTCCTCAAAATCCCTCCCGGAAATTCTTACATCTACCCCTGCTGCCAAAATTACCCTCTCCGATGACTGCCACCAATGATATGCTTCTTCTGAAAGCATAAACACGGCCAAATTCAATTTATTCTCCTCATCCACCCTCATAATATTAAATATCTGCTTGATTTTCTTAATCCAGTTCTCGGCATCTTCCTCTCCCTTAGTCCCCGTGAAAGCTGGTGGATCCATCGCCTTGAAACTTTTGAATAGGGATGTATGAACATCCACTAATGGCCTTTGCTCTGGGGCTGGCCTCGCAAAATATTGGGCTTGATTCCCTGCCATTCTTATCATGGCCTCCTGAAGCCGATGCATTGGATCTATATCTACCCGATCATTTGCTCCTACAGGCTCATCCTGCCTCTCTTGTCTCTGACCAACAGAAGATAACGATTCTCGATCCCCAACTCGATGCGCACCACCTGCCATAATACTTTGCCCGCCAAAATAGAATAATTTAGAAATATGATACAACGAAATAACTCTAACTCAAGACACCCTATAGTCCACAGTTCAGCTGACTCGACTCTCTAGTCTACAGAATCTCTAACCTATGCTCTCATACTACAATCTGTCACGCCTTATCCATGATAACTGTAGAGTCAGCTATCCAGACATGACACGTGGCACAAGATCAACTAATCCTAAACCTACTACACGACAACTGAAAATAAAAACACCACTGATCTGATTATAAAACTCAGATGATATAGACTCCAATACAGACTCAAGAAATAAATACAACTCATGGACAACATGTCCGATACAACTCTACAACTCAACCCTGAACATCTACTACAACTCTGAATAAAAGAAAGCAGACTTAAGATGAGAGCTAAACAATCTCTCAAATACATCAAATAGTAAATAAAATGACTCACCCTGCCACTAATGACAATAACACCCAAGACTCATCAGCTGGACTGAATTGAACTATGGACTTTAGCCTCCAACACCTAAAAGAAAGAGCACAAACGTGCATCAGCGACGACGACTGATGAATACATATAAAAATGCATAATAAAGATAAGTAAACTAGCTAAGGATCACTATTTTCAAACATATGCCTTTTTATTCAAAATCTCATCTTTAAGTGAAGAAAACCCTTTTTCTGATATAAGTCACAATACTGAAAAACATTTCACATTTTTTTCCAATATTCTTTTCCCAAAACTCTTTATTTTCAACGCACACCAAAATCCTTTTTTCTCTTATTGAATTACCAATTCCAATTATCTTTCATGTTTATTTATAAACTTCTTTCCAATGATCATCTCGATCCACAATTCATCTTATCACATCACAAAACCCACAACTCACTATAATATCCAAGGGTCATTCAATTCCGTTGACCAGCGTTATGACAGACCTGTAACCTCGTATATTATTCCCGATAGGTACAGAGGATATGATCCAAGGGCCGCTCGTAATATCGTCCCAGCGGCAGGGAACAACAATCGCTCCTACATTTGCCTTGGAGCTAGACACATTAGTCTTGGGGCTAGGCTCAACATCCCTATATTTGCCTTGGGACTAGGCAACACCCCTACATTAGCCTTGGGGCTAGGCTACAAGACTATAATAGCATGATATGAATCTTACAACATTCTTTCTTTTCTTAGAAAACATTCCAAAACCATTTCTTTATCCCTTCCAAACCCTTTCTTTTCCTTTTCTTTTGAAAAACACATTTATCATTCTATTTCAAACCGAATCTCTTTTCAAAGCATTTCCATCTTTTAAAACATCATTTTACCAAAATACTTTATATTTTCACAATTCCTTTAAACCCTTTTCTTTTAAAAATCACGTATCCTTTTCTAATATTTCATCAAACCACCTTATATTTCAAAACAACCGTTTTTAAATTCTTTATTTCTAATTATGTGATCCATAATTTTTAACACATTTGCACAACACGTTTGAAAACACACATTTCATACTAAGAAAGATACTATCCTATCTAAATTATACATATCTATAATAAGTATTCACCTTTGACGAATTACCGATTAATCTGTTTTCCTTCCGGATGTGCCGTAGATGACGGCTGATCCACACCTATATAATAACCAATAACTACAATAAGAATCGATAATGAAAATATAAGCATGCTTATTTATTTTCTATACAACTCTTCCCCAAATTCTTAATATATTTTATTGATTCCAACCCTAAATTTATATAAATATCTCATCTTAATCTTCTGGGTTTTTTTGACCCAAATACAATTCCCGAGATTCTAGGACATAATCCGAGCCATAAAATCAGTTTTAGAGCTCACTGCCCAAACACAGAGGCCACTGGCGGATGCAACGGTGGATCCGGTACATCGACCGGTCCTGTAGCCGGTCTTCGCGAAAACTGCAGAATTCTGGGTTTTCTTCCTAAATCTGATTTTAGTCGATTTAATCTATCAAATTACCTCCGATTTCCAACAATTCTATGTTTTTAGTTTTGAAAAATCTTACCTTATTTGAACGAAGCAAAATTCAGAAGTTCTTGCCGCAGTTTTGGATTTTCTTCTTCCCTTCCAATTTGCTACTGATCATCACCTTCTTCCTTGATACACTTCTGCAACCAGGACCAAATTCCTACCTTCTCTCGATCTGACCTCTTCCCGAACAACAATCTCTCTTTCAATTTGATCAAAGCTCTCTCTGACTCTTAACTCTTAGTTTTTGTTTTGATCGTCAATTATAGGAGCTCATTGCATATATGATATTCTCTCAACCATGGCTGCTTCTAACTTAAAAGACTCGACACTTTACAAACACAATGCACCTGTATATTTCTAAAACTCGACACCTCTCAACAATTATTGACAGAGCATCACATGCAGATAGGATCTAACTCAACTCTTGCCACGACATACGATAGATACAAATCTGTGTCTTCCTCCTTTGCCACGACACTCTAAAATTTTGACACACAACACTCAATTCTAACTTTTTCTTCTTTTATTGCACTTTTGATCCTCTGATTTGAATTGTTACACCTTAACCCCATAATCTCTATTATTCCTTATAATTAATTTCTTCCTTCCTATCACTTCTTAATAACTCCAAAAACTTCACAAAGATTCCATGAGTTCTAAATTTTAATAAATTTTAATTAAATTTCTAACTTTATATCTTCATTATATAATATTTTCAATTATCCTTAATCCTTATTAATTATTAATGACCCTTAAATGCGATGCGGGTCTCACATATGGGGCAATTGTGGTGGGGTTAATCTCGATTTGCCACGTGTTAGGGGCAAAATTGTATTATCCCAGTATCCAGCGGCAGCTCGGCACCAGACTGACACGTCATCAGCATCCCGCACTGGAGGATCAAGTTAGTCCAGTACGGCTAGACATCCTTTCAGTGCGGGTACTAGTTATTTCGTGAGGCATTGCTAGATCCCCAGTTGATACAGCTAGCCGTATGTCCAACAGCACCCGCACTACGGATTAGGTGTGCCCTGTGTGACTAACATCTTGGTAGTTGGGCAGGTAGCTGTTCAGGGACACATGAGCAAGATCATACAGCTAGTCACTTACCGTAACCAGTATCTCCGCTGTGCGGATCAGGCTGGCCCTGTGCGGCTAGCATCCTCACATCACAGGGAACAGTCTTCCAGAGTAGCACGTGCCAGACCAGATGTGGTACAGCTGAGCATGTGCCCCAGCAGTTCCCGCTGTGTGTATTAGGTCGGCCATGTACAACGGACATCCACCAGCACGACATCCATTTGAGCAGTGCAGGAAGGGGTGGCAGACAAGGCGTCCACGTGTCAGTCAGACAGAGAACGATGCAAGGCACATATGTCAGACTTTCCCTTCCCGAAGGAATATTTAGAGTTCTAAGAACAGTAAAAGGTGTGCCGACATCCTCTTTTGTCGGAGAATGTGGCAGACATCTGTCAGAGTGCAGCAGACACGAGGAAAAGGGACGAGGAGTCCTAGGAAGACCTCGTTTCCAGCGAGAAGCTGGAAACCCTGAAGGAGGAAGTATATAAGCAGGAGTTAAACCACTGGTGAACGGTACAATGTCATTTTGCTCTCAGACTCCCTTTGTGCATACAAATTTCTATTTCTTCGATCAGGACTAACTTAGTCATCGGAGAGCCTTCCGGTCGCTAGAGGCGGGAGATCCTCTAACAGTTTTCTGTGAGCGCAGGGATAGCAAGAGTCGGAGCAGATTGACAGGGTGCTTAGAAGATTCTGATATTCAGTTGTTTTCTGGCAAGGGTGGTACCAGCGTATTTTACCCTCGCACAAATTCAATGGCTTTGGAGACGGATGATGCAGACTGCCCAGCTGCTCTGCACGGGAAGGCTGTCGCACGGAGCAACAACTCCAATTCCCCCTTCCCACACTGAAAGATGGCACCCCTGAGTGGGCACAGCCCATCTGGTTGGATTCTAACAACAGCTGACCTCTGGGGGAGGATCTCGTTGCAGCGGACAAAGCTATACCAACCTTGGAGGAGAAAGAACACGTGCACCGAGCTCCCACCCTCTGCTCGACACAATCAACCAATTCTCTGCTCGGCATCCTATAATTGGGCAAGAAAGAAGATATTTGTTCATATGGTCTTTGACCGTGGCCGGACACATGCAAGAAGCCGAACAACAAACACCTGAACTCCCACACGCTGACCGAGCTGCTAACCTTTTAGTCCGTTCTTTTATTTCCCAGCGCGGCCAGGCATCCGATCAAGCAACAAATCTCAGTGCCATGCTCGTATGGATAAGAAGACCACTTTCGACTAGCTGGTGGGTCGAAAGACTTGATTCCCGAGCACCCCTCTTTAGCTCGGAAAAGACGAAGTGCTTAGCTCGGCAAAGCTCATCTCTCTCTCTGCGTGGCAAAGGATAACAGCTGGCACAAGCACCTGGGAACTTGTTCCTTGAACTGGGAACATGTTCCTTTCTCATTGTCTGGTCCCACAATAATTGTACATTTTGTCTTTTCTTATTTTTATTTACCCGATGTATTTAGTGTTGTCTTTTTCCTCTTTGGGCCTAATTTGGTCGGTGGACCAAGACATGTACTTATGGTTTTTTCCTCTTTAGGGTTTCCTAGACCGCCCTATAAATAGGGGGCTTTTGATTGATATAGAAATTTGACGGCAAGTTTGCTCGTTTATCTCCCATTCCCTTTCGGTATTCACCTCGTGAATCAACGACTGTGTTTGAAGCATTCATCTGGCATTTCGTGCGCGAAATCAACAGCTTGGAGAGCCTTGATCCTGGTATTGGTGTGCCAATCAACCTCTTCAAGAAGAGGATCACACCGATATTTTTCGGAATCAACGGAAGCATCATGTTTATCTTTCTTTTTTTCGTTTTCTGTTCTGTTGTTTGATAATCAAGATCCTCTCGACTTATCCTTTGTTCTTATTCCGCTGCGTTGAGTAGAGGCTGCACGTGGATTTCAATCGAAAGACCCACATTGTATCAGTTGGTATTAGAGCGCTAGGTTTCTTTCCTATCAGAGCGTAGCGTTCCGATTCTATCAGAGCTCAAGGTTTCAATCCTACCAGAGCTACAAGTTTCGATTCTATCGGAGCGCAAGTTTACGATTCCATCAGAGCTCACGTTTCTTTCCTACTAAATTTTCAGTCTCGATTGTAATCGAGCTCATTAGTTCCAGAACCCAGTTTCTTTTGGAGTCGTTGAAACCCAACAATTCTCGATCTAAAATAATGGCAGTCAGATTCAAGCAGAGCCCAAATCTTGGATCCTTGAAGAAGACGGAGACCCAGTATCAATCTGAGAAGAAGAAGGTCCCCACAAGCCAACCCGTTTTGAAGAAAGTTAGTAGGATTGATAAGCTCGACCGATTGGAGCAAACGATGAAGAAATTGGTAGCCAGCGTGGCCACCATTCAGATTCAATTGCAACCAACACCACAACCACGACGGCGACACCAGAGTTCTAGTCAACGTCTGGTGGAAGATGATGCCCCAGGTATCCAGAGGCCTAGCGAAGAGGAACCTCTCTTCGTCGAGGAAGGTTTTAATGACGATTCAATGAACTAGGTTTGTGGTTATGACCAGAACCCGATCTACGATGAGGAGTCTCATCCTGAGGAGGTTTTGGTAAACAAGAAGGCTGTCTCCGAGTCCATACTCTTTTCAGGTCTCATGTTAGATCTTACTGGCAAAGTTGTCAATAAAAAGATGCCCAATATGCTAACCACGCCGAAAATAGAGGAGGAAGTGGTGTCGCGGGAGCTCGAGTCAGCCCACCAAGTTCCTCAGCACGGCAGCATGGCACTGCTCATACCTGAACTATGACAGCTCGGCGAGTTGCAACTCGTCCAGTCAGAGAAGCTCAGCAGCCAGTAGTCAACATGCGAGGGTAACCGACTCCTCAAACCAATAGCAGAGCCGGTAATCCCCGTTGGACCAGGCACAACTCAGCTCAGCCAGGGATGTCGGGTGCTCGGCAAGGAGCCTGAGCTCAGCCCAGGACAGCGACAACTTGGTCTTGACCAACCATAGTCTGTCTGGAAACCATGACGAGATGTCGAATCTTCTGAAGATGAGATAGACCGCCTAGGTGCCAATGCGCAAGACCTTGAGTGTGTGATCCACAACAGGGCCCCACGCGAGGTCGGGCGCGTGCACACACAACCAACTGGCAGATGGAAGTCTTCAAAGAGCCAACTACGCTGTGTGTGAAGATAGGAGCCAGCGTGGGAGGCCGAGTCAAAAGGACACTTAAGCCTTGGGTGTTGTTTCCCAATGGAATGAGTGGTGGGCTAAAGATCCAGGTCCCCAACATCTGCAGATCTTGCTGCTCTGCCTCTGGTGTACAAGGTAGTCTTCAGAAGGTATTCCTTCCGCCTTATCATGACAGGAGCTTGGAGCAGAATGAAGACGTGGTAAGTTCGAGGTCGATCTTTTTCCAACCTAGGATGGATGATGCAGACTGCCCAGCTGCTCTGCACGGGAAGGCTGTCGCATGGAGCAACAACTCCAATTTCCCCTTCCTGCACTAGAAGATGGCACCCCAGAGTGGGCACAACCCATCTGGTTGGATTCTAACAACAGCTGACCTCTGGGTGAGGATCTCGTTGCAACGAACAAAGCTATACCAACCTTGGAGGAGGAAGAACATGTGCACTGAGCTCCCACCCTCCACTCGGCACAATCAGCCAATTCTCTGCTCGGCATTCTATAATTGGACAGGAAAGAAGATATTTGTTCATATGGTCTTTGACCGTGGCTGGACACATGCAAGAAGCCGAACAGCAGACACCCGAACTCCCACACGTTGACCGAGCTGCTAACCTTTCAGTCCGTTCTTTTATTTCCCAGCGCGGCCAGGCATCCGACCAAGCAACAGATCTCAGGGTTATGCTCATATGGATGAGAAGACCACTTTCGACCAGCTGGAGGGTTGAAAGACTTGATTCCCGAGCACCCCTCTTTAGCTCGACAAAGACGGAAGTGCTCAGCTCGGCAAAGCTCGTCTCTCTCTCTGCGCGACAAAGGATAAGGCAGCTGGCACAGGCACCTGAGAACTTGTTCCTTGAACTGGGAACGTGTTCCTTTCTCATTTTCTGGTCTTACAATAATTGTACATTTTGTCTTTTTTTATTTTTATTTACCTGATGTATTTAGGGTTGTCCTTTTCATTTTTGGGCCTAATTTGGTCGGTGGCGCAAGACATTGTATTTAGGGTTTTTCCTCGTTAGGGTTTCCTAGGCCGCCCTATAAATAGGGGGCTGACGTATTGATGAAAAAACTTTTGATTGATATAGAAATTTGACAACAAGTTTGCTCGTTCATCCCCTATTCCCTTTCGGTATTCACCTTGTGGATCGACTGTGTTTGAAGCCTTCATCTGGTATTTCAAGCGCGAAATCAAGAGCTTGGAGAGCCTTGATCCTGATATTGGTGCGCCAATCAATAGTTTCAAGAAGAGGATCACATCGGTATTCTTCGGAATGAACGAAATCATCCTATCTATCTTTCTTTTTTTGTTTGATAATCGAGATCTCTCTTGACTTATCCTTCGTTCTTATTCCACTGCAAATCCTTTTATAAAGCTACCACCGGACAATAGCGAAACTGCCGATTTATAACTGGAAGAAATTCGGGAAATGCTGCGAATTCAGTTAGCTGGGTGCGAGGAAGAAAGAAGCTGTTGAGTAGAGGCTGCACGTCGATTTCAATGGAAAGACCCACGCTGCATCAACGGAAGGGTATTTTCAATATTGACAAATAATAGATTGGTAGACTGTTCAGGACAGATTTGATCAGTGATATTCTCCCACCAAACGAAATATGTCTTCTTTCCTACACGTGAAGCGTAGCACTAATATTATCGATGATAGATTTCCAGGAGGATTTAAGTCTGGGGATCACTCCCAAAGGCCTGCCTAAATATTTTATTAGCAGATCACGTGAGCTGCATCTGAGAATATTCGTATAACCGGAAATAATGGCACCGGTAATTAATCCTCAGCCCTGATTTTAGTTCAAAACCTCCGAGAAATCTCTTGATACTTCTGATTTCCAATTCCTTTGCCTTACAGAATACAAGTGTATCATCCGCAAATTGAAGAGGAGTAAGCTTAGGCCCATTGAAACCAAACTGTAACCCAGAAATGTGACCTTGGGATTCAATGTTCTTTATCATCCTATTTAGCCCTTCAACAGCAATAATGAAAAGGAATGGGAAAATTGGGTCACCGTGTCTCACTCCCTTGTTGACGCAGCGCGAGATGGGGAAGAGTGGCGCGGACGATTTAGGCAAGACAGAATCGTAAGAGATGAGACGGATTAACACCGTAATCCGGTAGAAGTGCTCGGAATCCACCAAGCCAATAGGAATTCACCTGCAAATCCAGGAATCCGCCTGCAAATCTAGGAATCCACCTAAGACGGAAAGGGAGGCAAGCTCACAGTCCAAATGAGGAGTTGTATATATTTGGTAAAAAAGTTTTGAAAATATGTACATCGCGAGGCTTATATAGCCTCCGAGGGTTATATGAAAAACCCTAAAAAGAATGAGGGTGAAAATACAAAATAACACTAAATAATGATTATAAAATGTACAGTCGTAACAGAATCTGAAAAAGGTATAACAGATTTGTCAGAGAATGTCAGTTGATCCCCGTGTGGTCTCGTTCCAATAGCACTGCGGGAATATGACCGAGCTGGGGTGCAGCTGTTGAGGCCGTTTTGTGGTGGTTGGTCGAGTTGTGTGGAGAGTGGAAGCTCGAGAAGCCTATCGATCCGATCCTTGGCAGCTTGATTCTTGTTCCGGGAGACTGTTCGGACAACTGCAGTCAGAATAATCAAGGATTAAAGAGATGTACCGGATAAAAATTCGACGAAAAGAAAATATGGATACTGATCAAGATTTCCATTGTCCCATGGGACGAGATCTTCCGGGTTATTAAAATTGCCTCGGACCGCGACAAATTCGTTGGCCCAAGGGTTCGAGTCAGGGAGTCGGTCCAACACCGACCCATACCCCTTTCGCGTCACTGGGAAGTAACGCTGAAATGCTTTGTTTTGGTTAATGGAGTATAGCCCGAAGAATTCAGGCATATTGATGTTAAGGTTGAACATCCGGTTCAGTTCAACCAGGGATAACACAATCCGGTAAAAGTTTACCGTAAACTGAATCGTGGTTAGTCCAAGGGTATTCAAATTTTTTGCGAGTAGTCCGGTAATAGGGAACTAGAGCCCCCTTCTATGATTGCCATAAGGGGGACAATGATCTTCCCCCTCCGGTGTTCAATGTCTGGGACACCATTCGCGTCCAGAGGCACAAGCTCCACATGGACATTATTCGGGATAGAATATTTCCTCCGGAACTGCCCAAGGTTCAGTCTGCTGGAGAAGTTAGCTGCAATGGGACTGAGCCCGATTGGTTCAGCAGCAACCCCATTTGGCTCGGCAGCACCGCCCTGGTTTTCCGACATGAAGACCTGATCAGAGGAAAAGGAAGGAGATCAGAAGCAGTGGTTCGGAAAGGGGGGTCACACAAGGAGCACTGTAGCAAGGCTACTGTGCCCGGGGTGATGCTACCATGCGCAGTGGACTATAGGTCTAGAAAAGGGGGCATTTTGACCCCCAAATTCAAAAAAAAAGGAAAGTAATTGGGCGAAAACAATGATTACCTGGATGAAAGAAGATCTAAAGTACTGAAGAGGTTGAAGTTGGTAGATTGAAGGTTGGCGAGTAGGTGCAGGAGCTCTGAGTGACGAAAAGAGACAAGACAAGGGGGATTCTAAGCTTATAGTCGACAGTGTGGCGGTTCAAATTCAAAATGGACGGGAACGTTTTTCAAGACACGGTCCCCAGGATTGCAACACGTGTCCGGAAGGTTCTAGAAGGCAGATTGCAGCCGTCAGATGTGGCACAATGCCCAAGGTCCCGACTCCGGACCATCTGTGAGACAGACACTCACATTATGGCCGCGATGGCAGGATGCTCCCGGATCATTATGGTCAGCACGATCGAAAGACATGGATTAGTTCGGTACTTATCCGGAATACAAACTCAATACTTGCGGCCCGGTTGGACCCGTAAGTATTGAGAGGCTATTGTGGTAACCGAACCATGTATGGCCTATGAGCCACATAATGGAGCAAGTCCGTTAGGGGCAGGCCCGTCACGGACTGGACAGGTTGGTTGGGCCATCCGGAGGGCTATTGGCCCGACCTACATCTTATCCGTGTGACAGAGAAGTGCTATGGTGACTCGGTAGGTTACCAACACTGGACCACCTGACCAGGATACAACGACGGGGCCGTGGACCAGCTCAAAGGTGCCTCGGCCCAGCAAGGATAGTCTTCGGACTACGGCCTATCGAGCAGGGTGTAGAACACTGAAGCAACACTTTAATTGTCAGGGTCCACTAGACCATTGTGCCTCGGATCAATACGATCCCGTTCGGCTCATATGGAAAGTTTGGAAGTTCTCGGATATTGCGGCGGAATATCTGGGACGGTTATCGAAATTATCGCCGAATGTGCGCACTACGGGAAGGCTATAAATACAATTGTTGCAGAACTAAGTAAGCTTTCTCGATTCTACTGGTTTTACAGAGTTGTTACGTTGTTATATTATTCTTTCAAAGCATCCATCTGACTTTGGCATCAAAGTGTTATTCTGGCAGACGGTGCCGGGCAGTTCTAACGTTTTCTCTGGTTGCAGGAGTCCTTTAACAGTCACTTGAGTTCGGATCCTTGGTAAGCAAGCCGAGTCAAGGGTCCAGGAACCAACACTATCTACGATCACAAACCAACAATTAGTGGATACTCCGTCTCGCTAATGGGGAGGACTCTCCGATGATTCATATAGTTTTTTTCTTAAACAAGAAACTTAACCAAAGAAAAGCTCAATAGAAAGCTAAGAGTTTTATTATGTGTGTACCTTTGTTTTGTTGAGTTTTTTCTTGATGTGGTGATTCTCCCACCTTTCCGAGCACTGAGGCTCATTCCTTATTAAAAATTTAGAATGAGTGTGTCTTGACTAGGCTATGCACATTTTTTGGTGTGCCCTTTGGTACACACTTTTATGCTTCCACTTTCTAGTCGGTCCCAACAATTGCACACAAATATCTACTTATATTAATTTACATTCATACAAATCTTACTTTATTGAGATTTCTTATTGTGCAAGGGTAAAATGTGCTTACACTACCCTTGCCGGTAAACAACTGGTTGTCTGGGTTATCTGGTTGCCTTGCCAAATTGCTCCGACCTTAGCTCGTCATGTGCTCAAAGAAAACAGTTAGAGAACCTCCCACCTCTTGCGGCCGGAAGGCTCTCCGATGACTAAGTTAGTCCTGATCGAAGATAGAACTGTAAACTGTAAGCACAAGAGGGTGAGAGAGCAAAATAATATGTACCGTTCTCAGGTGGATGAACTCTCGCTTATATACTCCTGCCTTCCGGGTTCCCAGCTTCTTGCTGGGAACGAGGTCTTCCTCGGACCACTCCCACATTCTCCTTGTGCAGAATGTGGGTCTGCCACATGCCTGACAAGATCGCACGTCTGCACGCCTTTTTGCTATTCTTGGGGACTGGATGTTCTCTTGGGAAGGGAAAATCTGACACGTATGCTGTCGTACCGCCCTCTGGATGACTGACACATGGACTCCTCATCCGCCACCCCTCCCCGCACTGTTTTATTGGATGTCGTGCTGGTGGATGTCGGCCGTACAAAACTCACCCAATCCGTGCAGCGGGCTCTGCCGAGGCACGCGTTCAGCTGTACCAATCTTGGTTTGACATGTGCTATACTGGGTAACTGTCCTCCACACAATGAGGATGCAGGCGATGTTTGCCAGCTGTATCTCCTATGGTCTTACATGTGTCCCTGAACAGTCTCCCGCCCAACCACCAAGAGGTGAGCCATACTCGGCCCACCTGACCCGTAGTGCGGGTACTATTTGGACACGCGGCAATCTATATCTAATGGGGATCTGACAATGCCGCGCATAATGGCTTGGTCCCGTACTTAGAGAATGTCTGGTCGCGCATGGCTGACCTGATCCCCTCGGTAACGGAAACTGCTGATGTGGCATTCTGGCCGTGCTGCGCTGAAGGCTGGGATAATACATTTATGCCCTTGACACGTGGCAAATCTTAGTTTATCCCACCACAATTGCCCCCTAGCTCTGACTGCTTCAGCCACACAGCGGAAGTGGGCAGAGTTCACGGTCTTCAAAACGTTGTCGTTCCAATATCCGGATAAGGCCAACCGTCACTTCTTGAAGTGGCGCCTCATTTAATGCGCATTTACTGGTTAGGTCCCATGCACTCTGCGCGAGGCAGATTGTGACCGTTGGGAATGATGGGAATGCACGTGCCGTCGCTTTGGGAAAGGTACGGACGCGTACCTATAAAACTGACCCTTCGTTTTATTTAAAATTTTCTCCTTCTTCGTCTTTCTTGTACTCGTTCTGATTCTCGCCCTTCTCTGAATAACTTCTTCTCTGTTTTTCGCTGAGTAAGTTGCGTCTTCTTTGATCATGGGTTACTTCAGATCGCTGGTCGATACTCCTGAGGGACTCGAAGCCTTTAGGGCTGAGTATAGGATCCCAGACGATGTATGGATCGAATTGGCTCCCCCTGATTACAATAGGGAGAGGGCCGATTCAGATACTCTCTACGGCCGTTTAATCCATATCGTAGAGGGTGGAGTTCGATTCCCCCTTCATCATCTTCTTCGCCATTTCCTGTGATACCTGAATCTAACCTTGATGCAAGTGGCGGCCAACACAGTCTGGGCTGTGATGGGTGTCGCTGCCTTGAACTTTCTTACGGGTTCAAGGATGACCATCTGGGAGATTCTGTACCACTACACCATCAATCGCACCCACGGTGGTTCCTGGTACCTGAAGAGCCGTGTGAATAGGGCTAAGCTGGTCGAGTGGCTTCCGGACTCCGCGAAAGGGGACGACGATGACTTCTTGATCGTGACTGGGAACGAGGAGTTCTCCCCAGACTCGAAAAGGGATTATTCGGTTCCTCGCAGAGATAGGGCCCCTCGTTAGTTTTCTCATTTTCCTTTTTCGTTGTTTCCTTACTGCTTTCTTGTGATAACTGTTATCTCACTGTTTGCTTCTTGTTCTGCTGCAGATGTTCATGTGAACCGCAACTCTCTCAACAACCCAAACTACAAGCAACGAGAGGTCCATAGGGCTCTCGACTTCCAGCACCCGTCTGGGGAACTCATAGATAGGTTTGTTTGCAGGCTTTTGGGTTACACCCCGCACTACAGGGGATACCACGGCGTTCGGCGGCATGCGGCTGAGCTTGAAGTTGTTCCTCCTACTCCTGTCGTACCTACCCTCACATCCCCCGCAGTCGATACCCATGAAGGGGGAAAACACGAAGAAGAGGAGGACCACACTGAAAAGGAAGAAGGAACTTCTGATTCGTACATCACTGATAGCGACGAGCTCGTCGAGATTGACAGGTGGGGGGTACGTGCTGTTGCTGTTGACCCACTTGCTGCTGGTCCATCCACGCGGGAACCACCCAGCCTTGTTCCCGATCATAGCTCTTTGCGCGACTGGGCTGACCAAGCAGAACAAACAAGCGATAGAGGCGACATGTCGGCCTTTTCCCTTGCTGAAGTTGCTAAGAGGACCCTAGCAGGTCGCTCACCCACACCACCTCGGAGGGTGGTTCAAACTGGCGGTAATGTGGCAATCCTACCTACCACTGCCAAGGTAATCCCCCCAACTTCTTCTCAGCCCCGCCCTGTAGTCCCAATGGTGACTGATCTTCCCCCGCGCACTGCACCAAAGCGCGCGGCTGAT
>NMUG010003113.1:0-15160 GCA_002855965.1 Monotropa hypopitys
TGTGAAGGCCAACTTTGAAGGTTATTGAAGGCTAAGGAGGAGGAGGGAAATTTGGCCAACCAGTGTAGTGGATCTTTCCAATTATGATAGTGGAATGATCAAACGATGGTGCTCCGCTTTTGGATCCCCGCGGGATGCGTGAGTGCTCAAGGCACAGAAAGTGCATAAAATTTCTTTTCGTGGATGTTTTTGTTGCACAATTATATATAGGTGTTTAATGTGATATTAAGATTATTGATTACTCATCATAACTTGTAAGAAGATGGGTTTTTCAACCGTGATCATAGTAAACTGGTGTGACTAGGCAATTTGTTGCTTGCGCCTGCCGGAGCTATGGTGATGGATGAATTGCCCAGAGCCATGGGATGGACGACAGGTTATAACCAAGCCCGAAGCTTGCGCCTGCCGGAGCTACGGTCTTCATTGCAGCGACCCGGCAAAGCCAAACGGTCGGTCTTCGGGATGGGTAGACAATCTAGAGCCATGGTGATGGACAGTCGGGTTATAACCAAGCCCGAAGCTTACGCCCGCCGGAGCCATGGGATGGACGGCATGTTATAACCGAGCCCGAAGCTTGCGCCTGCCGGAGCCATGGTGATGGATGAATTGCCCAGAGCCATGGGGTGGACGACAGGTTATAACCAAGCCCGAAGCTTGCATCTGCCGGAGCCACGGTGTTATGTCCTGGAAAAGCAATGAAGAACACAAAGAAGGGAAGACATAAAAAGGGCATTTCATTAGATAAAATTTGACAAATACTACAGTGAGGGGGATTTGTTTGGCACTCGCTGGATCACGGGATCATTGGGATGTTTTCTTCACCCTGGTTTGCTTGAGCTGCGTTGGGTCTGGCGGCCGGCGTCCTATGCCGGTCAATCCACCTGTCGAGGTGCCCTTGCCGGACAAGGTGCTCCATGTATGCCTTGAAGGGGAGGCAGGAAGTCATGAAGTGTCCCCTTTACCGGTGGTAGGTACAGTAGGCCTTCCCGTTGGGATGCCTTTCTCCCAGCTTGTGATCCGGCTCCCTGAAGAACGGCTCGTCCCTGATCAACTGGAGGACGATATAGATAGGTTCTATAAAAACCGTGGTCTCCGCCACGTAGTCCTTCGGTTTTGGAGCCCTCCTTTCTCTTGTTTTCACCATGTTGACCTGCCTCCGGTAGTGCTGAGCGGGGGTAGGTCGAGCCTGTGGGGGTCGGATGGAGGCACGCTCAGCCAAAAGGTCCTCCAGTTGACAGAATTTGTCAATCATCTGCATCAGGTCATCCATGTTCTCCGCAGGATGGAGCATGAGCTCCCGGAGCATGGGACTTTCGGACTCTAAGCCCAGCTTGAAGGAGGAGGTGGCGACTCCCTAGTTGCAGTTCTGGATGTCATTGTAGAGCTCCCAGTAGCAGTCGGCATATTTCCGGAGAGTCTCGTCCGATCGTATCCTGAGGCTAATCAGAGAGTCGGACTCTTTCCTCTGTTTGCCGCTAGTGACGAAGCGGGCAAGGAAGGTCCTCTCCAGATCTCTGAAGCTCCGAACGGACCGGGAGGGCAGCTTGTTGAACCAAAGCGAGCCCTGGGTGCCAAGGCTCGTAGGAAAGACTTTGTAGAGGACGGCATCGCTAGAAGAGTATAGCGCCATGATCTGTCGGAAGTGGATGAGATGGGTGTAGGCGTCGGTCTTTGGGTCGTACCTGGTGAATTTTGGCAAGCTGAAACCAGGAGGAAGGACAGCCGAGTCGATGGTACGGGAGAAGGGAGAAAGACTGAGCTGCTCCAGGCGAGCATCGACAGCCTGAAGGGCCTTCCCGGAGGGATGCTCGGCATGGTGGTCCCTTCGGTGGCGCCGATGCTCCCTTTGGTCGTCGTCTGAAACCGGAGAGCGGTGCCGGTGTCTTTCTTCCCGGTTGTGATGGCGCTTCTCCCTTTGCTGACCGTAGTCCTCTGTATCCGGCCATAAGTCCTGGAAGTCTTGTGGACAGACTTCAACGAACTCATCTCCTTCGTAAATGTAGATAGGGACAGACTCAGGACGCTTGGGGCGCCTATCGTTGCCGTCTGAGTGGTCCGTCCGACGCTCATGTCTTTCGGCCACTCCCTTCCCTTTGCACTCCCTGTCTTTCTTTGATTTGCGCTTGTGCCATCGCTGCCCCAAGGACCGTGAAGCCGAGTCTGTGGTGCCGGTCATTCGGGTCACCTGGTCCCGAAGCTTGGCGATCTCCGCGTCCCTCTCCTTTAACATCCGGTCCATGGCCGTGGCATAGGCCGATCCGAGTTCTAGTGTGAGGCCGGTAGGTGAGAAGAAGAGACTGAGGGAAACATGCTGAGGGGGAGCGGGAGCAGGTCCAATGGGAAGAGTAGGGTCCTGGATCACCGGTATGTTATTACCGTCTTCCATGAGGGGTAGCTCGAGAGAAGGGCAGACAACTGGTTTCCACTGAGGTTGGTGCTAGGTCCCACTGTGAACGCCAATTGTGGTAACCTGTTTCTGCCGAATAGTCTCCTTCGGTTGCTAACCCTCCAGATGTGAGGTGTCGGTTCTGGCCAACGGCTTGAGTGGTCCCTGCAAGTAAATAAAGGGGTCCTCCTATTTGGCTCCTATAAAACAGAGGTTAGTGCCTGCCGGTCGGTTTTGACCAATAGAGCCTCCGATGCTTAAGTTAGTAACTGCTTGAGAAGAGGCAAAGCAAGCGAGAGGAGGCCAGACGGTAGCGGTCGGGGATCAAAAGTCTAGATTGATCGATCCCGTGAACAGTGCCCACGGGGGGTATTTATAGATAAATATTGACTTGGGACTCAAGAATATTGAGTGGGCCATACGTCGAGGGCTCTTTAGCGGGCCTGGACGGTTGGTGGACCGGGTTAGGCCGTACGGACGGGGCATCACGATGGGTCCCCCACGACAATGATAGGAGGCTAGACCTCCGGTGGGCCGGTCCGTTCGGAAGCAGGTCGCGAGCGACAAAGGGGATCGCCGAACAGTTGTTGTCCGGTCATTGGTGGTCGGCCGTATTGCAGACCCTTCGGTCCGGATGGCCTCTATGACCGACGCCCTTATAGTTGTTTTTATAATGGGTTTTATAATAAGTGTGGATCCTTCGGTCCGGGCAATGACCGAAGCATAGGGGGTTTTCTCCTAGGCCATGGGTCCGGTCACCACACACATCATTTACAATTAACATATGTAAATGCATAAACAAATGCACTGTCAAACATACTCACAGTGGTTAAATTAAACCGTTACCACAAGCCGATAACTCCGCATCTATCTCTAGTTGACTAAATTCCAACTAGTCTTTCACCTATTCAAGCTAAAATCATCAGTATCCGATATAATAAAGCTTGAACAAATAAATAGAATTGCATAAATAAAGGGATTAAATGAATTAAACATTCCATTTTTATTCACACAAATCACTATGTTATTATTTCCACATAATACTGCCTTTTAATTGCTTTTAAACATTAAATAATAAGTTTTGAGTAAACTGCCCAAAAACCATGCGCTACCGGTTACGTAAAACCGTGCGCTACCGGTTACGTAAAACCGTGCGCTACCGGTTACGCAAAAAAATGCGTAACCGGTTATGCATCTCTGAACGAAAAAATCAGAACACTATTCATCTTCATTTTAGTACTGTTCACTATGCCATTTTCATCTCAAAATCACAACAGAAGGTTCTATAGCACAAAACCAATTATAATTGAAGTAGTGTGGTAGCCGGACTAAATAAGTCTTGGGCCGGACCCCATCGTTCGGATCTTCTCAACGATCCGGACCCCATCCATACATCCGGAGCAATCCATGGCCATCCGCCTCACGGACCTCCGGACACACACTGCTGTTGGAGGACAGAACCAGCAGTTCATCATGTGTTCTTCAACAACCTAAGCAGTCTCACCGGACACCCGAACGAGCCAAGCCGGTCCGGCCATGCGATCTCCTTCAACCTCTGGCATACTCATCCGGATGTCAAGGAAGCCCAACGTCTCCATTTCCCACTGGGAGAAGGAACAACTTCCACCGACGAACGGTCCTATGCCGGAGGGGTCCACCATCGGCAGCAGCAGGGAACAATGACCTCCGGCAGGTGGCACTCAAGTCGGCCGTACAACTGCTGATGTGGCTCGGGTCGGTTCAGCGGCCCAACAACACTATAGGGCTGACGTCAGCACCCGGCCTCCCACCCGTGCGCATCACACACTTGCTCATTTGGCGCCAAGTCAGGACGCCTATATATATCCCGTCAAAACACTATTCACGGGACCTGATTTCTGGTATCTCTCCGATTGCTCATTCAGTTTACGGTTTTATTTCTCTTACCATCGCTGACTTAGCCATCGGAGGCCCCTCTCGGTTGCTGTCGACCGGTGGGCACTGACCCTTGTGATTGCAGGAGCCAAGAAGGTGATACCTTTTCTCTTATAGGTGACCGCGCACTCAGCCGAAGCATCCACACCAAGTCGTCCGGCCAGCATCCGAAGGACCCGAGGCACCCTCCGGACTTTCAGTCACCACAATTGGCGACTCCGCTGGGGACGTTCGTTCCCAGACTCAGGTGGCCAACAGTCTAGTTCTTTGCTTAGCTTCTCCTTCTTCGTCAATGGCCGTCGACGACTCTCGTGACCATCATCACCGCCGGTTGCCTGCCATTCCCCCTCCGCTTACCTCTATTACCGGAGATCCTCCCCTAACCATGTTGGGATCTACCTCTCAGCAGCCCGATGAGCAGATCCGTCAGAAAGATCTCGAGATAGCTTTCCTCAAGGATCAGTTAGCAAAGCTATCCGGAGGTCCAAACCCATATCCACCCATACCGTCCGAAACCTTGCAGAATGACTCAGAGCACACTATCAGGAGGTCGGATCTGGATCGTCCGAGAAGGCTGAACGATCACGGATGCATGGATAGAGGAAAGGCGATCCACCGATCCCCTATTCGGAAGAGCCAGTCGGGAGGCCGTTCTACCCGGACCCCCA
Source organism: Monotropa hypopitys (assembly GCA_002855965.1). Lineage (NCBI taxonomy): Eukaryota > Viridiplantae > Streptophyta > Magnoliopsida > Ericales > Ericaceae > Monotropa > Monotropa hypopitys. The sequence continues at coordinate 4,969 of NMUG010003113.1, forward strand.
GGTATCAACCTTGCAACAGCGTTGCCTCCAGCTCTTGCTCCGGAAGATCTTGCGAGACCCACCGTCTAGAGGAAGAAGACTTGGCCCCCATAAGGGTAGCTCCGTCGGACACTCTGCACATGGAAACTTCTGAAGTAAGCCATAGGCACCGCCGACGAAGGGACAATCAGCACTTCGGATGGTATCATGACTTTACTGGCCACAAGAGAAGGAACCCAGGGGTTCACGACTCCCCTCCTCCGGTCGGAGACCTCAGGGACCACCTTAATCGCTGAAGACGGATGGCAGCCAATCCTGAGAACAGGGCCGTACTGCAGAGGGCATCCGTAGATGCCAGGCTCCGGCAGCTCAGCCTATCTCCCTTTATTCCGGAGATTGAGCTGGCGACACTCCCGGCAGGCTTCAACCTCCCCAAGTTCACAAGGTACGACCCCAAGACGGACGCTTACACTCATCTCATTCACTACTGCCAGACCATCTCTCTTTACACTACCGACGACTCAGTCATGTGCAAGGTGTTCCCCACCAGCCTTGACACTCTGGGGTCGCTCTGGTTTAACAAGCTTCCTCCACGTAGCATTTCATGCTACCGGGATCTTGAATGAGCCTTCATGGCTAGGTTCGTAACCAGCAGTCGGCAATCCAAGAAGATCGACGCTCTCATCAATCTTAAGAAGCGTCCGGATGAAAGCCTTCGTCAGTACTCCGAGAGGTACTGGGAGCTATTTAATGATATTCAGGGTTGCGATCAGACAGTGGCTGCTTCTTCCTTCAAAAATGGTCTGGATAGCAACAGCCGGATCTTCGCCGATCTCACACTCCATCCATCAGAGGATATGGATGATCTCATGCTCTGGGTGGAAAAATTCTGCCAGTTGGAAGATCTCTTGGCCGAGCGTGCCACACAGCATCCGGATCAACAGCCTTCGGCTCCACAATCAGCAGGAAACCGGGGGCAGGTAAATGTCGTCAAAAAAGGAAGGAAAGGTGGTTCGAAGGCCCCCAAACTCCACGAGCTCACCGCAGAAACAATAGTCTTCACCAATCCCATCTACGCCGTGCTGAAACATATCGAAAATCAACCTTTCTTCGCTTGGCCGGACCACAAGCTTGGAACGGCCGGCAAAACGAAAGACAAACGGATCCACTGCACCTATCATAGGGAGCAAGGACATTTCACGACCAGGTGCAAACCCTTCAAGTCATACTTAGAGCTCCTGGTGCAGTAAGGACACCTAGCACATTGGATGGATCAGCAGAAGACACTGGAGCTTGCCCAGAGGACCGGACACCTCATTCAGCCGGAGGAGGATGTCCCGACAATCAATGTCATTCACGGACCACTCAACAAGGAAGCTGCTGCCCGTCTCAGAGCAGAAATCGACCAGGCCTCTGCCCCAAAGCAAGTGCTCACGGTCGGTTCTGGTCTCAAACGGAAGCAGCCCTCCGACCGTTCAAAATGGTCCATAACCTTCACAGAGAAGGATCTCGACCGAGTCTGACTTCCTCACAACGATGCACTGGTTGTCACTCTACGCGTCGGACCGGCCAACGTCCAGCGCATTCTCATCGACCAAGGGAGCTCTGCCGAGGTAATGTATTTTTCCATGTTTCAAGCATTTAAGCTTCCCTCCGATGCTTTGCAGCCAGCCGACGTCCCCTTGGTCGGATTCAACGGAGCCCCTGTCTGGCCCCTCAGCAAAATCATTCTCTCGATCCGGGCAGAATCCAAGACAGTTGACATGGAGTTCGTCATTGTGGACGTCCCAAGTCCATACAACGCCATCCTTGGCCGGACCTGGATTCACTCCATGCAGGCGATTGCCTCAACCTTCCACCAGGTCGTCCAATTTATTGGATCCTCCGGACGATAGGAGGATATCTATGGAGATCAGGCAGCTTCCAAACAGTGCTACATCTCAGCTGTCCGGGAAAACGAGCAGATGAAACAAGTCTAATGGGTAGAAGTTCCGGACACCCCTGTTCTTGAAGATGTTGGCGCTCCGGCCATCGAAAAAGTAGTTGAGGAACTCATCACCGTACCGATCAACGAGGACGGCACCCAGGCATTCCTTATTGGGTCCTCACTCTCTCCTACGGACCAAGAAAGATACATAAAGTTTCTAAAATCCAACATTGAGGTCTTCGCCTGGATTCCATATGAGATGCCCGGAGTGGACCCGTCGTTCATCTGTCATTAGTTGAACGTAGATCCCTCTCGGCATCCTGTCGTCCAAAGACCCCGACGCTCCTCTCCGGCACACACTCAGGCTGTCATGGAGGAAGTGGATCGGCTATTAGAAGCGGGATCCATCCAGGAAGTCCAGTATCCCACATGGCTGTTTAACACAGTGGTCATCAAAAAGAAGTCCGGCAAATGGCGAGTCTATGTTGACTACACCAATCTCAACGACGCCTGCCCAAAGGATTGCTTCCCTTTGGACCGGATTGACCAGCTAGTCGACGCTACCGCCGGACACCAAAGACTTAGTTTCATGGATGCCTACAGGGGTTATCATCAGATCTCAATGGAAAAGGAGGACATGGAAAAGACAGCTTTCATCACCCCCAAGGGGGTGTATTATTACAAAGTCATGCCCTTCGGCCTCAAGAATGTCGGAGCAACCTACCAACAGATGGTTTCTCGAATGTTCTCTCGGCAGATCAGGGACATAATGGAGGCCTACATTGACGACATGGTTGTCAAGAGCAGGTATGCAACCGATCACCTCCAGCATCTGGCAGATGTCTTTGACATCCTGAAGAAACATGGGCTCCGGCTCAATGCCGAAAAGTGTGCCTTCGGTGTGGGCTCTGGCAAATTCCTTGGCTATCTTGTTACTAGACAGGAAATAGAAGCAGACCCCTCCCAGGTCAGTACAGTGATGAACCTCATGCCTCCGTCCACCATCAAAGAGGTCCAGCGACTGACCGGCATGGCGGCGGAGCTCAACAGATTTATCAGCCGGTCGTCTGACCTATGTCGGTCGTTCTTTCAAGCCATCAAAACCAACCGGCGTAGCTATAAATGGATGGAAGAATGCGACCAAGCCCTCCAACAGCTGAAAAAATACATCTCCAGCCCTCCGGTCCTGGTCACACCGAAGGATATGGAGCCTCTCATACTCTATCTGGCCGTCTCCCAGCACGCCGTCAGCTCTGTCCTATGCCGACTGGAAGCAATTGACCACCAGCCGGTCTACTACACTAGCAAGACCCTTCTTCCTGCCGAAACTAGGTACTTGCCTCTCGAAAAACTTGCTCTTGCTCTTGTTTCTGCTTCCAGGAAGCTGCTGCCCTACTTCCAGCAATATACCATCACAGTGCTGACAGAACATCCACTGAAAGCAGTCCTCCTAAAAGCCGACCTCTCTAACCGGATCTCAAAATGGGCGGTCGAACTGGCTAACTTTGACATCAAGTTTTAGCCCAGGACGGCCATCAAAGCCCAAGTATTGGCCGACTTCGTTGCAGAGTTCTCTCCGGGGGTCATCCCTCAGGAAGCTCCGACACAATCTCCGGACAATGTCACGGATCTACAAGTTGCCTCCTCATTTGCTGCTCCGCCTCCACGACGCTCCGGCACTTGTGCCCAACATCCGGCGAAACAATGGTAGCTCTTTCATGGGGACACTTGGAGACTGCATGTAGACGGCGTATCCAACAATCGGGGCTCCGGCACGGGAATCGTACTAGCCTCCCCTGGGGGAGTCATCTATGAAAATGCATTGACGATTGATTATCCAGCCTCCAACAATGAGGCAGAATACGAGGCTCTGATCTCCGGACTATGCCTTGCGGCAGACATTGGAGTTGAGGACATTGTGGTCTTCAGCGACTCTCAACTGGTCGTCAACCAGCTGACCGGAGAGTATGGCGCTCGAGACGACCGTATGTGCAAATATCTTAGTTCTGCCCTGGAAGAATAAAAAAAGTTCAAAACTTTCCGGATTGAACAGATCTCAAGAGAATACAACTCCCACACCGATGCCCTTGCAAAGCTGGCCTCTGCTTGTTTTATCATCGGCCAGCGTTCAATTTCCTTCGGCATTATCTCTCAGCCGAGTCATGAGCCTCTGGCATTAGAGGTAAACAACATATCCGAAGGCCCCAGCTGGATGGATGAAATATTTGCATTTCTCAAGTCAGATACTCTGTCGGAGGATCGTCGAGAGGCCCATCGTATCCATTGCAAGGCAGCAAACTTCTGGCTTTCTCCAACGGAGGCCCTCTACCGACGGTCTAGGACCGGTCCATATCTGCTCTGTGTCCATCCAGCTGAGGCTCCGGTAATTCTTGAAGAGCTCCACTCCGGTAGTGGAGGATGCCATTCCAGTGGGCAGTCACTAGCCCACCGAGCAATCATCCAAGGGTACTGGTGGCCAAAGATGCGCAAGGATGCTGAAAACTATGTCAGAGCATGCCACAAGTGCCAACTATTTGCTCCGGAAATCCACTGTCCGGACGAGGATCTTCAACCGATCACTAGCCCTTGGCCATTTGCCCAATGTGACATTGACATCGTCGGCAAGCTCCCAACTGCTCCGGGAGGGTTCAAGTTCCTCATTACTGCAACCGACTACTTCACCAAATGGGTTGAGGCCGAACCCCTCGTCACCATCACAGCTGCCGACATCAAGCGTTTCATCTGGAAGAATGTAATATCCAGGTTCGGCGTGCCCTATGCCATAGTGTCGGACAATGGCACTCAGTTCGTCGGCGATCTCGTCTCAAACACATGCAAAGAGCTCGGCATCAGATTCTTCAACTCCACCCCTTACTATCCTCAATGCAACGGCCAGGCCGAAGCATCAAACAAGACCATTTCAGCTGGTCTCAAGAGAAGGCTAGAGTCAAAGAGGGGGAAATGGGAAGAAGAGCTCTCACATGTACTCTGGACCTACCGGACCACTCCACGTCGGTCAACCGACCAGACACCATACTCTTTGGCCTTCGGCGTGGAAGCAGTCATCCCAATCCAGATTGGGTTCACAACCATCCAGACACAGTACTTTGATCATCCAAGAAATGACTCGGCCCTGGCTGCCGACTTAGACCTTGTAGAAGAAAAAAGGGAGTCCGCCAGAATCAGACTGGCCTCCTATCAACAAGAAGTAGCCAGGGGCTTCAACAAAAACGTCTGTGTGCGGGTATTCAAACCGGACGAGCTGGTCCTCCGGAAAGTGGTTCTCAAAAGCAAAAAACAGAAACTCATGCCTAACTGGGAAGGTCCGTTCAGAATCACAAAGATCGTCGACAAAGGAGTCTACAAGCTGGAAGAATTGGACGGCACGCCTGTCGGCAAACCATGGAATGCCCTGAACCTTAGAAAATACTATCAATGAGTTGTACCAAAACTTTTAAATTTTAATAAAACCTTTTTTATTCTCCCAAAAACTGGTCCGGTGCATTCCATCCGTCGGTAACTCCATACTTCTAGCTGGTTCCTCATCCCTTGGCCAAGCCTCTGACAGTCACCTGCCAGGCTTCTGTTGGCCAAGGGCCTTTTTCGACCAAGCCTCCGGCAGTCACCTGCCAGGCTTCTGTTGGTCGAACTTCCTCCTTTGGTCATGCCTTCAGCAGTCATCTGCACCGGCCCCCGATCAAAGCAAGGATTTTCGCTACAATGGCCGAGCCTCCGGTGGTCATCCGCCAAGCTTCTGTTGGTCCTAGCATAATACCCTCATGGGTTCGCCCCTTGACCATGCCTTCAGCAGTCGTCTGCACCGGCCTCCGGTCAAGGATTTTCGCTACAATGGTCGAGCCTCCGGCGGTCATCCGCCAGGCTTCTGTCGGCCCTAGCATAATACCCTCATGTGTTCGCCCCTTGACCGTGCCTTCAGCAGTCGTCTGCACCAGCCTCCGGTCAAGAATTTTCGCCACAATGGCCGAGCCTCCGGTGGTCATCCACCAGGCTTCTGTCGGTCCTGGCACAACACCGGAGACCAGATCTCTGGCAGTCATCTACCGGACTTCTGCTGGTCTCATTCCACTGGATAAGACATCCGGATCAATCTAAGGGGACTGGTAAACCCCTCGACATGTCCGGATGCCAGACGTTATAAAATTATTTTATACAAACAAACCAAGTACGAAAGACGTTCACACATTATTATGAAGAAGAGAGTGGGTCAAGGTCGGGAAGATGATTACAATTTTGTTTAAAAACAAGCAAAGGAAAAAGAAGAAAAGGAAGCCTTCATTGCTGCTCCAGGTTGTGCTCCTCCGGGTGGTGCTCCTTCGGGTTGTGCTCTTCCCTGTTGGCAGTTTCCTCTCCTTCTTCTTCCCCATCTTCCTCGATCTCCGGAAAGGTCTCCTCTATCGGGATCAGAACTACCTCTGGACATCCGGCGTACCTCCGGGCGGAGTGAGTATCTGGGACGCCTGCTCTCTACAGCGCCAGGTCATATCCGACCCGATGACCCGTCGTATATCCAGGGACGTAGCTTCTTCCGTGCTGAACAAGCACCTGATCTTGACATTGCTGACCGAAGGTCTCTTGGGTATCCTTCAGTCCCGACCTGTAGCTGGAGTCCTCGGCTGCCTTGACCTACTCCTCCCCCTTCTTCTTCTTAGCATCAAGCTCCTTCTTGTGTAAACGCCTCTCGCGCTGGAGCTTCTTATCCAGGTCAGCTCCTCTCTTCTTCTCCTCCTCCAACTCCTTCTGGAGGCTTGCAATCTGAGCATCCCTGGTGGCCCTCTCCTCTCTCAGTCGGACCCTCTCACTGGCGGCATACAGAAATCTGTCATGGACAGAGGAGAAGCAGGCAAGGCCCTACAAAAAATTTTAATCAATCAGCAAAATGCATGAAGTACAGGGGTTCGGAAAAAGACAGGTTAAAGATGATACCTCAACAAAGTAGGATAAGCCCTTCTCCACTCTGTCAATATAATGATCCGGCAGGGCAGCAGTGTTGCTGAGAGATTCCAGAACCTTGGCGAACCTCACCCCCAGCTTAGGGTGCTCGACCACGCTATCGGAGGCCAAAATATGAGTGCCATCCGGCCAGGTCAGCTGCGGCATCCATATCTCATCAGCACCAACCGGCTACTTGCCGCGATCTCCGACAGAAAGCGAAGACGCCCCGCCCCGGGGCTGCCAGATCAGCTCTTTAGCAGCAGCCCCCGTTTCTTGGGCTCCGGTCATAGCCAGCGGAGTCTGGGAGCCACCACCATCCACCACCAGAGCAAGAGGCCCGGGGGTCATTGGAACATCAGCAGGCCGAGCAGAGGTGCCCTCTGCCTCCTTGGCACCTCTCTTCCTCTTCCTAACAAACTCACCGAAAAGGGAAGCATCCACCTCTTCAAAACCCTTTCTGATTGTCATCTTTGAAGACTCGGGCAACTTGGTAGCGGTCCGGCGGGCTGCGCGCTTCCTTTTGTCCTTCAAAAAAGATAGATAAGTTGGCTGGTACTTAAGTACCCGGGGGACGTCTCTATGTGGAAGTGCCCGGAGCGCAGTAAGATGACTGGGATCAGCTCGGTTCTTCAACCGGAGGATAACCTTTGAAAGGGCTGCAAAAACAGAAGATTCAGTCAGTCGGTGTAAAGGAAAGCAGGAAAATTGAAAGCATGAAGTCTCAACAAGCTTACCAGGCGACCCCTTGGCAGTTGGAATTGGTAAGCTACCGTCGGCAGGGTTATTATAGCCTCCGGTCACCAAAACATAAATATCGGCAAACTTATCAGAGTCCGACAGACGAGTGAACAAGTCTCCGGACCCAGGCCGAGCGCTCAGGAAATAGCGCTCCTTTTTCCTATTTTGGAAAAGAGTAAACAAGGCAAAGAGATTTGGAAGGGTGAAGACGAGATTTTGGGTCTGGCACAGCTTTCTAATACAGCTGACCACCCTATATATATTTCTGGAGAGTTGGGCTGGGGAAAGCCCGTACTCGCGCAGAAGGTATCTAATGAAGTCATCAACCGGCAACCGGAGCCCTCCCTCCGTAATGGCCATAAGAGGGATAGAAACGTAGTCATCGCCGTAAGGAACCTCATCCGGCTCGTACAGAAGCTCCGTCGTAACGTCGTCAAAGATGGCAAATCGCCTCCTAAAATCAGCCGGCAGGAAGACGCCGGTCTTAGTGTACTGTAGGTAAGGACAGGCGCGCCTACAGGATGGACCAGCTGCCTCCGGCTCCTCCTCTTCGGCAACCTCTTCAGTCTCAACAGGAGCTGCTGGCGGGATAGCTACGGCCACTGGACTCGCCGACTCAACAACCCTGTCGGACTCGTCCCCAGCGCCTGGCATCGACGACGACGACTCCTCGTCGGTCTGGGTATCATAGTTTCTTTCCACATCTGAACCCATCTCCGCATCAGAGCCGGATCGGGTGTCGTCGGAGTCGGACATCTTCTGCTCACGTCCTGCCGGACAATCAAAACGAAAGTTAGAGGACGATAAATCCCCATACTTGGGGCTTGCGCCGACTCTACTTGCCCTCCGCCAAAGGGTTTATAACCCCATCGGCAAAAGGAATGACCGTCCGGCAGACAGGTAGTCGGACTAACAATTCTCCCACCGATCGGGCAGGAGACTGCTTTGTTAAAGGAAAGGATATATGTAAACTACTGAGGTCCGGACAATACCTGAAGGAAAAGGAAGGAAGTCTGGGAAGCTTGAGAGTCCGGAAGCCGAGCAGTCGTCTGACATTTGAGAGTCGGAGAGCAGAAAGTTCGCAGCAGTGAATGCCACAATTGCCAACCCTCAGTATTTATAGACGGAAGCAGGGGACAAGCTGTCCTTCACAGATCCCGGGGTGGCGTCATGAACCAATCAGACAACAGTTGAGGATATCGAAGCGACGTCCCATCCACACGAGCCGACTCTACCAACCAATCAGATGAAGACACGTGTATAATCAGAAGCGACGGTTAAAAACATAATCATTACATGGCAGTGACGCGCCGGACAGTGCGCGTGCATGGAAAACTCAGAACTATGAAGCTTCTGGATACAATCAAGCCTTAGGCAACATCATTCCATATCCGGCCCAACAGACTGATCAGAGTCCGGCAAAATGAATCAATACCTTCCAACAAGTTGAAAAGAATTGAGGGGCTATTGTGGTAGCCGGACTAAATAAGTCTTGGGCTGGACCCCATCGTCCGGATCTTCTCAACGATCCGGACCCCATCCATACATCCGGAGCAATCCAGGGTCATCGGCCTCACAGACCTCCGGACACACACTGCTGTTGGAGGACAGAACCGACAGTTCATCATGTGTTCTTCAACAACCTAAGCAGTCTCACCTGACACCCGAAGGAGCCAAACCGGTCCGGCCATGTGGTCTCCTTCAACCTCCGGCATACTCATCCGGACGTCAAGGAAGCCCAGCGTCTCCATTTCCCACTGGGAGAAGGAACAACTTCCACCGACGAACGGTCCTATGCCAGAGGGGTCCACCATCGGCAGCAGTAGGGAACAATGACCTCCGGCAGGTGGCACTCGGGTCGGCCGTACAACTACTGACATGGCCAGGGTCAGTTCAGCGGCCCAGCAACACTATAGGGCTGACGTCAGCACCCGGTCTCCCACCCGTGCGCATCACACACTTGCTCATTTGGCGCCAAGTCAGGATGCCTATATATATCCCGTCAAAACACTATTCACAGGACCTGATTTCTGGTATCTCTCTGACTGTTCATTCAGTTTATGGTTTTATTTCTCTTACCGTCGCTGACTTAGCCATCGGAGGCCCCTCTCGGTCGCTGCCGACCGGTGGGCACTAACCCTTGTGATTGCAGGAGCCAAGCAGGTGATACCTTTTCTCTTATAGGTGACCGCGCACTCAGCCGAAGCATCCACACCAAGTCGTCCGGCCAGCATCCGAAGGACCCGAAGCACCCTCTGGACTTTCAGTCACCACAAGTAGATTGAATCAAAACCCTATCAAATCATCTAACCCATTTCATCAATCAATAGAACACCCAAAATTGTGAGGAACCCTGGTAAAATAACACAAATCTAGGAAGAACTCACAAAATCTTCCAAATTAAGATCAAAATACACATGGATATAAGGTTCTTACCAATTATTTTAGGTCATATACCCTTGATTTCTCTTCAATTTTTTCAATTTTCAATCACGTAATGTAACATCCTAACCCAAAAATATAGATTAGGATGGACTAAGATCTCACAAAATTTTATTTCTTAATTTTAATCAACAACTCACTAAATGATAACTG
>NMUG010003114.1:0-15157 GCA_002855965.1 Monotropa hypopitys
ATTTCTTCTATTACAAATGAATATGTGACCCCCAACTTATTTGGTATTCCATTTTTGGAATTTTATATAATTTTTCTAGGGAAAAAGGTTCACCAACAATGAATACATAAATATAAACCACCTTATATCTCCCAAATACATCTTCAGTATGGTTTGGCCATTCTCAAAGCATGATATAGAATTTAATTCTTAATCAAGAAAAATGGCTCATGTAAGGGGCTCAAGTGGGCTATCAAGGAGTAAATGAAAGAAGAAAACAAAATGGCTCAAGTGATCAAAGACTTCCTATAATCCTTTCCTAAGGCCAACAACCACTGTGCATGCCAACCCAAAAGATATGACCATGATAGTGAATTCCCAATGGTAAATGAAGGATAATGAGATCAACAATTAAGATGTGTTTTCGCAACAACTAGAGTTTGTTTAACACCACTCCAAGGAAATGTATGGTTCTATGCTCATTTGGGCATAAGTCTTCACTAAACTAGCCTTCTAGACAATCAAGGTGCGACTCACAAGCGACTCAAGCCTATTTTTGTGAAGTGAAAGGAAGTTAAAAACTAAGTGCCAAAATGAATTCTTGCAAACTGCTAGCAAAATGAACTAAGATGCCCCCTATAAGTCCAATCAAGGCTCACTAACTAACAAATTCGTCACGTAGATGAGATGAGCTATACTTTTCTCCCTATTTCAAATGAGAAAATAAAGGCAGCCGGCTATACTAGACCATCGATTCAAATTTTTTGAAATATTTCAAGACTCTGTAATGAGACTAAAAAGCAAAAATAAACAAAAGATATGGCACAAGCATGTGAAACATGTGCCATTCCTCCAACTTAAATCATGCAGTGTCCTCAGTGCATAAGACAGTAAATAAAAGAGAAGAGAATAATGTACCTCCGGGGTGGAATGTCAACCACCCAATACCTCGACTAAGAAAGGGGATTTAGCATCATTATCTCAAGTTGTCATCGATAATGCTTCCAAGGCTCAAGACAAAAGGAAAAAAACCCTACAAAGACTAAAATACAAACTACAACTACAAGATAAATGATTAGTCCAAAAATTACTCACTAATGGAATCCAAGTGTGCAACATTGAATTTATTTTAAAATAGTACGAGTTCTCACGTGACTCTCCACGAGTAGTATTTTTCTCCCTGCTATTATCACTTAAATAGTATGCTAGAGAAGGAAATTTCTCGGTATTTGGAGGTAGGCCGGTACTCAATAGGTTATATTCCTCATTTGTTGAGAAACACTCCAATTATCTTTCACAACCATCCTTACTTTACCAGAGTAATCCAAGATAATACACTGCTGATGATAGATAATGGACGACTATACCAGACTGTCAAAAGGTCGTTCAAGCACGACGAACACTAGAGCTATTTCAAACTCCAAAAATGTATTGTCTCCTAGACATTATTGAAAATTTTCATATTTTAACAAAAATAAAGGTGCAAGAAAAAAGAAAGAGAAATAAAACAAAAAAGAAAAAGAAACTATACCTCTAAGAGGTGGTACCAATCGAGAAAGCGACCCTCCAAATTAGAGGACCACATTGACATGATGAATGCCTTGTGGTCCATAGCATATGGTGAACCATCTCACCCCATTTCTAAAGAATTAAACCCGCCCAAGCAAAAAAAATAAGTACTTGCAGTATAAGGGGTTTGGCGGCGCTTCATAAACAAATACTCATCCACCCTACCACCACAAGCAAGGTTGGCTCTCAAGGCATTGACATAAGGGATGGAACATAGGATATGACTTGAGAGGAGTCGATCAACGCCAATAAAATCAACATTTTCTAAAGGAAACACAGGTGGTGGTGGTAGAGATGCACAAAAAGTGGGGGACACATGAGCAACGACCAATGAAAGCTCATCTCTAAAAGTGGACACCCCAAGAGTATCGATGAAAATAGGTGCATCTAGTGTACTTTCAAGAGTCTCTCGGGGAATACTAGGCATGCAAAGCACTAAGGGCAATGTGCAAACAACATCCTCATTCTTGCCACTTCAAAAATTAGCCTCTATCTTCTCAATACTTCATCATACTGATAATTGGAAGTATTCCTTTTATGAAGAGTGAGAGGGGTGTCATTTTTGCAATTGGAGAGCGACCCCACCACAACTTGGGCTAATAGAAGGGAATGAGTGACCTCCTAGGAGGTAAGACATGCCTCCTCCAAAGGACCGGCGAGTGTGGCCAACTCAAAAGATGGGACTTCATAGTCCATAGGGCTTGGAGTATCATGGGCCACAATGTTGCTGCAAGTTTGGATAAATTGTTGCAAAGTGTCCTATAGGATATCTTGATGCGACGGTTGGTAATAATAAGATTCCCCCAGGGACTAGTGGTCTTGGAATTCCATGGGTGGATCTGAATAACAAGACTCGGGAGGAGCCACCTCATCATAGTGTAGGGCTTTATTGGTACGGCAACCTTGGAGAAATACTTGCGAAGTATCATCCAAGGTATTGGTGTACGGTGGATCGCATGAATAAGGCTCCTCTTGAAACCATTATCCTGGGTATTGGTCAGTTGGCTCCGGATGGTAGAATTGGTGTGGAGCCATTGCATCATGGTAAGCGGGTGGTGGTGGTTATTGGTAATACTCGCATTCCCCATAATAATTAGAGTGGTCATTCCACTCTTGGCGAGGTGGTTCCGGGAATGGAAGATGTGATTCCCCCCATGAGGTTTGGTTTATGACTTCCATTTGGCTTAAATAATAATGCATAGGAATATCATTGGGAATCATGTCTTGTGCGTATGTGGGGGTGGAGGCTCTTGAATGGCCTCACATTCTCAATAAGAATTCGGGTGGTCATGCCACCCTTGATATGAAGGTTCGGGAAATGGAGGGTTCGAGGCCTCTCAATATTGTTGGGTAAACTTCCAAAGAAGTTGTTCCATGACATCCAAATGTTTTGAAAGACTGGCCATATGATCATCATTGGAAGCCATGGTTGGTCACTGTAATTTTTTTACATTAAAAAAAGTGAAAACAAAATAAAAAGGGAATATGTACGATGGGGCAAAAAACCCTCTAAACTAGCAAAAAACTTAACTCCAACTACAATTTCCTTGCAATGGCACCCAAATGAAAAACGTCAATCTCGTGTCATTTTTATCCAATATAGACGGGCTGGCGGTCGCATTAGAAATTTATAAACACGGAAATACACACTTAGCAAAGTGGTAAGTCCGAGGTTGAACCTAAGGGAATTGACAGAGTTAAGGAATTTTCTTGGTAGAGAGGTTCTATTTTGCGAATGAGGGCAGAAAGATGCTACTCTTGAATTCATTTTGGTTTAAACTAGGAAAACTATAACATAAGATAAAGCGGGTAAAACTAAAGAATCTAGAACATAAGATAAAGAAGGTAAAACTAAGTTAACTAAGTACAGTGGTCATGGGGGTTCTAACACCTAATCTAGGTCATACTAGACTTCTCTAATCTCTATGACAACACAAGTGAGAGATCATGACCTAGGATCTTACTCGAAAGGTTTGGCTATCAAGCACACATCATGGGGTCAAGAGATGGTGCAGGAGCTAGAAGTTGGTTCTCGTAGATAATTCATCGAACATCTAGAGTGATATAGCTCAGAGCATGGCATGTACATAGCATACTCCATCAAGGAGGTTAACAACCCTCGGTTAAGACCTAAGGTGAGAACCACATGCTCCTAACTCCTACACAACCTCAACACCATAATTATCTACCGATTGAGTGATTTCTAGGGAATTAGATCAATGTGATATTTTGTCGAACACCTAGCGGGACAACACACTAAGCATGGCGTGTACATAGCAAACTCCATCAAAATGGTTAACACCACTAAATTTAGACCCCTAAGACATGATCATAATCATTCCTAGGGGGACCTAGCTCATTGAGGCATTGTGTCAAACACCTAGAGTGACATAGCTCAAAGCATAGCGTGTACATGGCACACTCCATCAAGGAGGTTAACAACCCTAGATTTAGACCTTAGACGTAAACTAAGACACACACACACTACAACATTAAAGCCCAAACATGGAGGGAATCTAATAATAACCTAAGGCTTTAGGTGCTAGTCACCCCATGGCCAAACCTGTGAGGTTAGCCCTCCATTAAACCTACTTGAAGCATAGAAATCAAAAGGAGATACGGAAAACATAACATGGAAAGGCAAAAACGAAATTCATTCAATATAAAGCATGAAGTAAAATACATAAATAGAGAGGGACAGAAGCCTTACAACTTTAATGGAGGAAGTTTCTTCCCAAATTCCATGGAAGGCAAAGGAAAGAAGAGAGAAGAAGAATGGGGTAGAGAGAAGCTCTCACCCCCAAAACCCTAATACAAACTCAAAACTAAACCTAATCCCCTATACACGTTTATACAATAATATATATACCTGCATCCCACAAATGACCAAAACACCCTTAAAAACCAAAATTTGTCGAAAACCCGAAGTGCTAGATACTGGCATCATAAAAGGCCCATATACCAATATCTGAACTCTCTGGTCTGTCTTGGTTGCTGCAAATTGCTCCAGATGTCGATGTCAATTGCGGTATCTGTTGCAGTATCCACTGCTGTATCTATTACGGTATCCACTGCAGTATCTACACAACTTTCATCATACAAGATACTGATATCTATGCATCTATGGTATTAATATCATAAGCTTCTAACCAACACCTCTTTGTGCATGATATTGATATCTACATGACCATGATATCGATATCTGAGGCTTCTAGAAATTTGTCTCCTTGTCTTATTTTCTTGGCCCGTGATTGACTTTGATGGCTCATGATGGTCACTTGGGCTTCAAAATTAGTTCTTCTAAGTATGGGGAACCTCGGGGGACTTCCGGACTCATCCAGGGATCACCAAATAACCTAAAAATATGTAAAGACTAGAAAACAAGAAAAACATAAATATGAACTGAACATAAGGAAATAAACTATAAACTATAATAAGAAAGGAAGCTATAGACATACAAAACTACAAAATTGTGTGTCTATCACCCTTCAAAGGAGTAACTGTAAGAAATACATGATCTCCTTTCTCGAACTCTAAATCTCTTCTTGTTTTATCAGCACATCTCTTCTGCCTACTTTGAGCTATTTTGAGTTTATCCCGAATTGTTTTGATCTTATCAGTTGTTATCTCAACAATTTCTGGCTCCAATAACTTTCTTTCCCATGTTTCAACCCAACACACGGGTGTTCTATTTTTTCTTCTGTATAATGCTTCATATGGTGCCATCTCGATCGTTGCCTGATAGCTACTATTATAAGCAAACTCTATAAGAGGCAAAAGATTATCCCAATTTCCCGAAAACTTCATTACATATGCTCGCAACATATTTTCTAGGGTTTGAATTGTTCGTTCAGACTGTCTATCTATTTGAGGATGAAAAGCAGTACTGAACTTCAATGAAGTACCCAACACTTGTTGCAAACTCGGCCAAATTATAGACGTAAATCTAGGATCCTCTTCCGATACAATAGACATTGGAGCTCCGTGAAGGTTAATAATCTCATCCACATATATCTGAGCCAATCTATCAAGATTGAAAGTGGTTTTGACAAGTAGAAAATGAGATGATTTGGTCAGTCGATCCACAATCACCCAAATAGAATCATTACCTTTTTGCATTCATGGTAACCCAGACACAAAATCCATCATTATATGGTCCCACTTCCACTCATGAATAGGTAAGGATTGCAATAGTCCTGCTACCGCTGATGTTCAGCCTTTACTTGCTGAAATACTATGCATCTAGATATGACTTCAGCAAATTATCACTTCATTCCAGACCACCAATAATGATCTTGAAAGTTCCGATAGAGTTTAATACTACTTAGATGCATTGCATAGGCAGAACTGTGTTCTTCTTCCAAAATTTCTCTCTTAAGAGCTTTGTCATCAGGAACACATAACCGAGACCCAAATAACAAATTTTTATCTTCTCGAAGAACAAAATTTGTATGCACACCATCTTTCACCTCACTTATGATTTTCACCAACACAAAATCTAACTTTTGAGCTTCTTGAATTCTTTCTATTAAGAGCGGTTCCAATCTCAAGTTTTCCAATAATGCTCCATCTTCTTTCACACCCACACAACTCTTAAGAATCTCAAATCGAAAAAAAATCAGCTTAACTCCCCTCAAATATGACAAACTTCCAGAAGATTTTTTTCTCATCGCATCGGCTACAACATTAGCCTTACCTGGATGATAAAGGATAGTGCAATCATAATCCTTTATTAATTCTATTCATCGCCTTTGCCTTATATTCAATTCTTTTTTAGTAAATAAGTACTTTAAACTCTAATGATATGTAAAGATCTCACAAGTTTACCCATATAAATAATGCCTCTATTGCTTTAATGAAAATACAATAGCCGCTAATTCAAGATTATGAGTTGTATAAGCACGTTCATAAGTCTTAAGCTGCCTAGAAGCATACGATATTACCCTTCCATGTTACATCAATACACATCCCAACCCTTTATGAGAAGCATCATTGAATATTACACAATCCCCTAAACCTGAAGGTATAGTTAGCACTGGTGTAGATACTAACCTATCCTTCAACTCTTGGAAGCTCTGCTCACACTGGTCTGACCATACAAACTTTGTTTCTTTTCTAGTTAGCTGAGATAATGATTTGGCAATGACAGAGAAACCTTGCATAAAACGTCGATAGTACCCAACCAAACCTAGGAAATTTCTTACTTCAGTTACATTGGTCGACCTTTCCCAATTTACTATTGATTCAATTTTCTTCAGGTCCATAGAAATACCATCATCTGATACTACATGACTCAAAAATACCACTGTCCAACAAAAATTCAGTTTTTTGTCAACTTCCCATACAATTTATTCTCTCTTAACACTTGCAAAGCTATACACAGATGATCCATATGCTCTTCTTTACTTCGAGAATAGATCAAAATATCATCAATAAAGACTACAATGAATTAGTCAATATATGGATTGAACACTCTATTCATTAAGTCCATGAATGCCATAAGAACATTGGTCAATCAAAATGGTAAAACTACAAATTTGAAATGACCATACCTCGTACAAAAAGTAGTTTTAGATATATCACTTTCTCTTACTTTCAATTAATGATAACCAGACCTTAAGTCAATCTTTGAAAACATTTAAGCCCCCTAAAGCTGATCAAACAAGTCATTAATTCTCGACAAAGGATATTTATTCCGAATAGTCACCTTATTTAGTTACCGATAATCAATACAAAGTCTCATACTTCCATCCTTCTTCTTTATGAACAATACCAGTGCTCTCTAAGGAGATACACTAGTTCTGATAAAACCCCTTTCCAACAAATCTTGAAGTTGATTCTTTAACTCTTTCAACTCCATAGGTGTCATTATATAAGGTGCAATAGAAATTAGAGACACAGCTGGCAATAGCTCAATCATAAATTCTATTTCCCAATCGATTGGTACTCCTGGCAACTCCTTAGGAAATACATCAAAAAATTCATTTACCATTGGAATATCAGAAATCTGAGGTCTAGATATCCTTGTATCAACAACATGTGTCAGAAACCACTAACATCCTTTCCTCAATAATTCTCTTCCTTTAAATACTGAGATAATGCAAGTAGGAGTAATTCTTTTATCCTCATAGAATTTGAAAGATGATAAGTTCGGCAGATGGAATTTTACCTTTTTAAAGAAACAATCAATTGTAGCATGATTATAAGCTAACCAATCCATTCCCAAAATTACATCAAAATCTTGCATATCCAACGGCAATAGATCTGCTAATAGCTCCCAGTCTTGAATATGAACATCACAGTCCTTATATACGACATTGATAGGAATTACCTCGCCAACAGGAGTCGATATAGCTAACCCATTTTCTAGCAATATCAATGGTGTACCCAGATGCTTGGTACAAAAGTTAATTGTGCATTTAACTCTAAAATATGGAAATTAATAATGATGGATCGAAATTACCCAAGCGCAAGTAATTCAATCTTTAAAGAGTTGTGTCGTTTAAGCATAATAAATTCTTGTAAAATACCAGGTCACTCTCCATAGGGACTATGGTTTGTATTAAAATTAAATTTAAATTAGTACTAAATTGATGGTGAGAATTGAAATTGAAGTGGTGGAGTGGTTGTATGGTGAGAAAATAGAAAATAGGAATGGATGTAAAAGAATTAGAAAATGGAACTCAATCCTTGGAACTGATGAAATCCAAGACCAAATCCTCAACCTCTTGCTTTAATTACATAGGAGGTAACCACCTAACATTTGGTTATCCCTCGAAGGTAATCTGATGAAACCCAATTTTCTGCAAAAGAGAGACTTCACTGGAATTAGATCTATTAATCACTTGAATTCCAATCCAGACTGAAAAATACACGGAAGCTTATGGCAATACCTAGAGGGAGTGAATAAGTTGCAAATTAAAAATTACTTGCTAATATAATGGATTTACTTTTTCGATTAATTATTTAGCTCAATAAAATATTTCAATTTCTTGAAAATGAACTAGTGAATGATTATGAGTGATTTACAAAATGATTCTCTTTTTATATGACAATCTCAAAACCCTTTATTTATTTTAGATCATGCAACTTGTGATTTCAATATGTGAAATAAGATAATCACTGAAGTGTAAATAAACAATCACAGGTGGAAAAGAGTGTAAGGGAGAAGAGACAAGCAGTGGCACAGCACACGATGTATAGTGGAAACCACTTAAGCATCAATCGATCCCAAAGTGTAAAACCACTTTGACTTAGTCTATAATCTACTAGAAATAATAAAGGTTTAGGATACAAGAGTTACCGAACTTATCCACCAAGCCCGCCTAGCTCCTATCCAAAGCTCCCTGAGCCCCTTCTGCTGTCCTCTAGAAACCACAATGCCCAACACTGATCTCTGACTCTCGATCGTCTCTGGAGTGCTCCGGCCAATGTAGACAAGGTCAACAAACAAAGCACGTGCGTGCAAGTACGAACGAAAGATAACCAAAACACTAGACAACGAAGTCTAGAAGAGTAACCAACAAAGGAGTAGAACTAAGCACTAGAATAAGTGCCAAACTCCAATGCACAATAGAATAAGTGATTCAAGACCAATATGCACAAAGAACAATTTCCTAAGGAAAGGTTCTAGACAAATCACTACAAAGAATAAGTTGATTCAAAGGTAGAAGTACCCAAGGAGATATTTGTTAGAATACTCCAAATCAATCAAAGAGGCAATCTCAAGTGAATAACTAGGGTAAGCAATAAATTGCAAGAAGGAAACCCCATTAAGCGATTGATCACAAATATATTCACCAAGCCAAAATGGCTAAGGGCAAAGCACTAGGCTAAAGAATAACCCAAAGTGAAATATATTTATACAAACTCTCAAAAACTACAAGGGCAAGAGTAAAAGCACAAGGCTTGAATATAACCCTAGGAGATATTAGATACAAAGTTGTAGAACCTCCAAAAACTATATAGTTAAGGGACAAAGCTCTAGGCTTGAAGACAATCCCACAAGAGTACTACAACCAACAACTCAATCTCAATGACAATAGGGTCAAACAAAAGATTGTAATAGAAAAACCCTATAATGAGATTAGATAGAGATTTCTCACAAAACTAACAAGGGTCAAGGGATAAGGCACTAGGCCAATTATAATCCTAAGAGAAAATCTACTACCAAATTTATAATCTCTAAGGAATAAGGGCAATGGATATGATCACTACAAGAATAGCCCAAAATGAGATTGATGACACCAACTCAAGAGATTAAGGGTAGAACAATGAATATCAATGGGAATAACCCTAAGTGAGTATGGTGAGATACAATCCTAGATTATCCTAGGGCGACAACAAGAACCCAATGAACAATATAGCCCTAACTCTCAAAGTCACAAGGAATTACTCCTAGACTAACCAACTCTTGTCAAGAACAAAGCTAAAGAACTAGATCATAGATCTAAGAACTAGCCATAAACTTAATCTATCAAACCTTGTAAGTTAATCTAATACACTAGGGTATTTAGATTAAACAAGAGAAGATTTAACAAGGAGAGATTAAGGAAAAAACAAGAGTAATCAAAAGGTTTACCTTCAATGTGGACCAACAATGGAGAAAGACTTGGATGAGCAGCCACCAAGGAAAAACCAGAGATTTTTTTCTTAAGGATGAGTTCTTGAATTTTCTTTCATGATTAAAACGTTTTAAAGTATTTATTATATACCTAGGAGGTCTAAGAACAATTTAGGGTTAATTAAGAGGCTAAACTATGACAAAAAGACTCCCAAGACGCTCCTCCAACAGACAAATATTTTAAAAATCGTGTTTTATTTTTTTCTGTCTGGAGGGAGTGCGACCGGTCGCGCTATGACCCCCAACTGATCGCGCTAGGGTCTGCCCAAAAGTAAACCAAAAAAGTAAATGGGTGCAACCGATCGGGCTGATGAGGGCAACCGGTCGTGCCACCTATGCACCGCAACCGATTGCGGGTTTTCGGGCTACCGGTCGGGCAAGGGGCTGTTGGAAATAGGGGACAAGGAAGAAACGTGCATAACTTTTTATGTATAACTCCGAAAGGCAATTGTAATATATCGTTGGAAAGCTATCGCCGAGACGCATCCAATGGAAGATAGTTATGCCACGAATTTTAACTAAAGAAAAAACACTTTAGAACTCCAAGAATGAATACCTATGGTCCAAAAATAAAACTAAGGATAATTTCAAGACTCAAAGCTAAAAATTAGACCAAGGATTAACATGTGATCCAAATCCAAAGTTCTAAGGAACACAAATAAGAATTGACATGGGAATGATGGTTCCAAAAACACCGGAAAATAGAAACAAGGAAAGGCCGACGGAAATAACAAAGGAACAAGGACATGACCAAGGAAGAATATGATACCGAATGAAGTACCAGCCATACCACGAACCTTTAGACGAAGAACTTGCTTCAATTTGTTGCCGATGCGTTGCATCAAATCTTCATGGCTCGGGAAGTGGAGCATCTACCTATGCTACCCCAAACCAAAGAAGAAAGATACAATCTACCTTCTACGTTCTAGAAAATAGCCAATACAGAAAATGGTAACAATCTCTCCCTTTGGCTTTTCCGGAACAAAAACAACAAAAAGAAGAAATTGCTAAAATAGGAAAGCCAAATAAAAAATGTCCGGCTACAATAGCTAACAAGCTACAATCCTAAGATCTACGCTGCAACAGAATCATCTACAAGCAATGATCGAAGAACACCTGCAAGCACGAGACAACAATATATGTATATGCAAAAGCGAAAAGGCTAGATATACAATGAAATAAAGACAAAGGATACTCTCTTTGTCCAAAACAGCCCTGCAATAAAATAAACTCCCTACAAGACATACAATAAGCCATAAAGTGCAAAAAATGTCACATTAAGTAATAAGCTTAACAAATCTGCCACAATTCCTGCATAAAACAATGTTAGCTCATTTACAATTCTCCCCCTTACTTAATAATTTCTTTATATTTCATATCCCCCATAAATCATAAAAACTTACATCTCCCCTTTTAGATTTTAGATCTCCCTCTTTATATATTAACATTTCTTCCATTAACAATTCTCCCCCTTTTTTGTCCGAAAAGACAAATGGGAAAAATAAACCCGAATAAGAACAATAGGGAAGCAAGCTAAAAGTAGGGAAAACCCTCAAAATGATATTAGAAATGAAAGTGATAGAGCAAAAGAGAGAGATAGATGCATATGTAATAGCATAACATGAATTCTTAATGTACTAGATCAAATAACACATGATGAAGAGCAATACTCCCCCTAAGTTTAAGTATACTAATAAAAAGATCTTGAGGGGAATATACACAAGTGATATTTATTCTTTAATGAACATGCATATAAGAATCCGGCATAAAGTAAATGACTTCAACCAAATACAACTAGATAATGATATCAACATGAAAGCATGTGTTAGTATTTTTAGTGTTGGCTATTTTCTGGGACGAATGTTCAAATTTGTTGGACTTGCAATTTATGTGGAATAATTCATTTTAGTTATTTAATTCAATTAATCATTTTAAATCAACCTCATGATTACAATTTAATTTGACGAATATTTACATTTATTGGACATATAATTTATTTGGAATATTTCATCTTATTCAACAAATCATTTGATTAAATATTTAAAATTTAATTTCATTTATCATTTTGAGATTTATTTGTTAATCAATTCAATTATTTATTTTAATATAAATTTGATTAACATTAAAAATGTTTAATGGTTTGATTTTTATTTGCAGGCTCTAAATAAATTTACAAGGTCCAAAAATAACTTCACAGTCCAAGATAGAAGATCCAAAGGTCCAAGCCGCTCAAGGAATCGCTTAAGCAAACGAATCCAAACTCGCTCAAGCGTTCCCAGACACGCTCAAGCGAAATGGCAATTTTCGCTCAAGCGAAATTGCATTCGCTCAAGCGAAATTGCATTTTTCGCTCAAGCGAAATGCCATAAGCTCAAGCGAAAGGTGCTGATCAAAAGCAAATCAGACCTTTCCAAAATAGAGCATCACACCAGAAAGCTTCTTTACAAAATCTAGAATTCTCGAGCAGTCTTGCCATTTACTTCAACAGATTCGAAGATTTCCA
The DNA here is from genome assembly GCA_002855965.1 of Monotropa hypopitys. Classification (NCBI taxonomy): domain Eukaryota; kingdom Viridiplantae; phylum Streptophyta; class Magnoliopsida; order Ericales; family Ericaceae; genus Monotropa; species Monotropa hypopitys. Next base: position 12,675 of record NMUG010003114.1, read on the forward strand.
AAATCGTGGCTATGGATTTCCAAAATCGCAGAAGACCTCAGCAGCAAATCAAATCCGAAATCAAGGTTAACCAAATCTGTAGGATCCTAAATCAATTCACTTCAGATGGGTTTCCAAACGCCTAAATTTCCAAATTTACCGAAGATTTTCACAGCAAATCAAATACAAATCAAAGAGGCAATACAAAAATATCGACGAACACATCTGGGTTATCAATTCCGAAATTTACAGTCGAAGATTCCAAAATCAGAGCCCGCTCATCCTCTTCCCAAAATCTCATCTGCAATTTCAATCGAAGGTTTCGCATCCCGAGAGGTTTCCAAAATTTCCACTGGTCAAGAAGATTCACGATTTCCAAAATCGAAACGATTCTGCAGAACATATATCAATCAAGGGTTTTCAATTCTGGGTTTCCAAAAAAACCTAAGATCGAATTCGAAATTAATTTTAAAAACTGCAGATTCTTTTTGAGTTCTTACCTTCCGAGATTCCAAATACAAATCGACAAGGTCGCAGTTTCCTAAGTCGATTTCTAAATCGATTCATTCCAGCTGGGGTTTCAAATCACAAATTGATGGAAATACAAATTGCAATCCTTGTTTCCAAAATCGCCATAGCCGAGATTCACGCACAACACCAAATGAAGTTCAAAAAACACAGCAAGAAGATGGGTTCCTAAAAAATCGCGATTGGATTCCAAAGTTTTCGGGGTTGAGACATATATGAGGCAAAGAGGGTGTGTTCGAGAAAGATATATTGGGTCTGAGAGAGGAATTTCACAACAAACAGAAGGGGTTTGAGTGACTACTACACACGGAGCAGTCTACACTTTGACAGATACACAGGCTCAAACAATTTGCACAAATTGCTTTCTTTGTTCTGTTGTCATTACGATTCACAGTGTTATTGTTTGAATTGAATACTTGCACAAAACAGACCACCTAGTGATACAATGTTCATGTATACATCCAGTGGTACTGAGAATTGTGATAGTTGTATGTCTCGTCTATGATTCAGCCTATTTCTGATATTCAGAATTTTTGGAGTTCATAGAACGAGAATACGGGTTACCTCAGCGTACCCTTGTTGTTCAGACATTAAACCTCAGTGTTTAATTGATCTGAACAATTTGTGTCCCGCGTGATCAAACTTTCTAGTTTAGATTCGCGGACCATTGTTACACGAGAGATTCTTTATTGTAAAGAGATTGATTATACTGTTTATACATTGAATATACTTTGAATTTTTGATTAAACAGTGTGTAGTAATTGCATATCTATTTAATCTCTCTTGTTGCGCTTTAAATATTTTTAATATCTTTAGAAATTATTAAAAAGTCTATTCACCCCCCCCCTCTAGACTTAATTTGCCAATCCATTGCACGGTTTTTCAATTGGTATCAGAGCCAGATTACTCGTTTAAAGATTAAAATCTTGAGTTTGATCCTTATTTAATTATTTGGCAATGGATTTTTAGTTTTCTCTCTCTCGACTTTTGATTATCAGTCTCTTTGAGTTTGGTGAGATTATTTCTATTTCTTTTGTTTGATTTGATTATTGGTCAATCTTAGAAGATTTTCTCACTTTTAATATTGCATGATTTATTGTTTATCTTTCATGCTTTGAGACTTAGTGAACTAATTATCTTCGAATTTATTTTACAATGGATTTGAGTATGCCTCGAGAAGGAGCCTCTAACCTTCGACCACCATACTTTGATGGAACGGATTATCCTTATTGGAAAATTAAGATGCAAAGTCATCTCACATCCTTGGGTGTTCATGTATGGAGGTTTGTTGTTTATGGTTATGAGAAGCCTACTGAAGAGGATACAGAAACAAAAGAACTAAAAATAAAACCTTTTAAAAATTGGACTCCTCAAGAAAATAATAGTTGTGAGTTTAACGCTAAGGCACTTTCTGCTATTTTTGGTGCCCTTAGTCGTTCCCAATTTAGTCATGTGTCTTCCTGTACCACAGCGAAGGAAGCTTGGGATCCTCTCCAAACCCATCATGAGGAAACTCACACTGTTAAGGTTTCTAAAATTCAACGCTTAACTACTCAGTTTGAAGAAATCAAAATGAATGAAGATGAAATGTTTGATTCGTTTGTTACTCGTCTTAGTGATATTATAAATGCATTTCATTCTCTTGGAGAGCCACTATCCAATCTGAAAGTCTGTCGAAAGGTCCTACGTTCCTTACCTGATCGATTTCGATCAAAGGTTGATACTATCGAGGAAAGGCCTGAGGTAGACAATATGAGATTTGAAAACTTAGTCGGCAAATTCCAAACATATGAACTAAATCACTTACAACATAGGTATCCTCCTAAATCTAAGGGTATAGACTTTAAATCTATTTTTGAGGATCCTATTGATGATATAAGTGACATTGATGAAGAAGACGAAGATCTTGCACTATTTGCTAAAAAAAATTAAAAAGTTTGTTAAATTTAGAAAAACAAAATCTCTTCACAATCAAT
>NMUG010003115.1:0-15157 GCA_002855965.1 Monotropa hypopitys
GCCGGAATCCACCGCAGAAAAGGCTTACCCCCCAACAATTCCACACCAATTATTGTTTACCCTGAGGTTTTATTGTAATTTTATGTGCCAAACAAATGCAACAAAGAGGTTACATGTTATTAAGCATTTTATTCTGACAGTGAATAAGTATTTCTACTTATAAAAAAAATAGCTAACTAATTATTTTTTGCATGATTGGGATCGATATGCTTTGGAGATGAAGGATCAATACGACTACATTGAGACAATGACGAATCAATAAGGTAACTATAGTCTTAGTTTTCACTTTCCTCAAAATTGTTCTCATATTAATATTAATATTCTAATTTGTTTATTCTTTAATTAACTAGATTGCTGTGCATGCTCGCAATTGATACATAGAAGTTGATACAAAGACGTCTCGTACAGTTATGATGAGGATGTTCGGAGACATTCAAGATTAGATATAGTTTTGTACTTTTTCGTAAAGGTGTTTTCATTTTATTTCACTTTTTTGTGTATTGCATTTGTTCTTTTCATTGTCATGTTTGTAAATAACAAATATTTTTTTTTATTTTTTGTGTTCTTATTAATCGTTTATCAAGATCTAATTTGAAATCAAAAGATTGTTGGTCACTATTTTCGAACCGTGCCTTCAGGCACGGGCATGCGCTAGTGTACCCATAAATCAACTCGCGGCAACCAAAACCAACTTGAACAGTAGTGAATGAAAAAAAAGTATTGAGAGGAACGATATAAAAAAAAGAATTCACTCACAGAATTAGGAATCTATACTAATATATAAAGGGAGAGCACCAATTTGGTGTCTCCCTTTTTTGTCATACTGTGAATTATTTTTGTTCCTAAATTACCCCTCATTTTTGTTCCTAAATTACCCCTCAACTAATTCCTAAATTACCCATTACCCCTCAACTAATTCCTAAATTACCCATTACCCCTCAACTAATTCCTAAATTACCCATTACCCCTCAACTACAACACACGTAGTGTGCCAAAGTGCTAGTGTTTATAGATTCGGTTTTTCTTGGATAACACACTTGGAAAAGGAATGGGTCGGGTACAGCCCATTTCACTTGTTGAAATAAAATCTCAAGCCGATATGGAACATTGAAACTCAAATTTATTTTCAGACGAAAATTAATGAAAATCTGAAGAATTGTTTTAACAATAAAGTCACACTGAATCCACCTAAGAATCACTGTAATTTAATGTATAATAAGTAACAAACTCAAATAAAGATGTAGTCTCCCTCTGTTTTCCAAAATTTTCGAACCACCAAAATAATGCACAAAAAAGCATGTTCATGAACCCACACAATAGCCCACCACAAGAATTCTACGAGAGGATCTGTAAATGTGGACTCGCCCAAAAGTTTCACCACATACTGTTTGTCATGTGCGGATGCGTCACTCAGAAGGTCTCATCCAGACTAGTGCATTTTATGCTCCATCTAGTAGGACTCGAGCCAACTACACGGGGGGTGTCTCGTGAAACTGGATTACCCCAGTATGGGCTCATACCAATGGGCTAGATGCCCGGTGGTAATACACATCATAGTAGAAGTAGTCTGGGTCACTCTTAGATAAAACAAGAATAAACCTAGTTTGAAATCCCTAAAGGGGGAGGGGGGAGGACTCGAACCTGGGTCCTTCTTGGTAGCCCAAGACCCTCCCAGACCACTTGAACTACAAGCAGATGTGTGCATTAATGTTGTTAAAATCTTATGATTTGTGATACCTACCTTTTTGATTCAATACTTTAAAATGTAAAATTGTGTGCGAGGGTAAAATACGCTAGTACTAACCCTTGTCGGTAGACGATTGAATATCTGGATTCTCTTAACACTCTGTCAATATGCTCCAACTCTAGACTAGTCCTGCGCTCATAGAAAATGGTTAGAGGACCTCCCACCTCTAGCGGCCGAAAAGCTCTCCGATGACTAAGTTAGTCCTGATCGAAGAAAGGAACTATAAGCACAAGAGAGTGTGAGAGCAAAATGGCATGTACCGTTCACTGGTGGTCTAACTCTAGCTTATATACGTATGCCCTTCCAGGTTTCCAGTTTCTCGCTAGAAACGAGGTCTTCCTCGAACTCCTCATCCCTTTTCCTTGTGTTTCCTGCCTTCTGATAGATGTCTGCCACATTCTCCAACAAGAGAGAATGCTTGCACACCTTTCACTAACCTTGGAACTCCCAACATTCCCTTGGGAAGGGAAAGTCTCACACGCGTCTCTGCACCATTCTCTGACTGATCGACACGTAGATGCCTCGTCTTCCACTCCTTCTTATACTATTTCACTTGATGTCGTGCTAGTGGATGTCGGCCGCACACAGCCGACCTAATCCGCAAAACGGGCCCTACTGGACACGTGCTCAGCTGTACCCCACTTGGTCTGACACGTACAACCCTGGAAAATTGTTCTCCGCGCTGTGAGGATGCTAGCTGCACAAGGCAAGCCTAATCCACACAGTGGGGTTTGGCTACGGCAGTGGCCAGCTGTATCCCCCATGATCCTACACATGTGTCTTAACCAAATGCTTGCCCAACTACCAGGATGTGGGTCACACTGATCCAACCTAATCCGTAGTGCGGGGTACTGTTGGACACATGACTGGCTATATCCACTTGGGTCTAGCAATGCCACACAGAATGGCTGGTCGTCGCACTGGATGGATGTCTATCCGCACTAGGCTGACCTGATCCCCAAGTGCGAATGCTGATGACGTGGCAGTTTGGAGGCCGCTGGATGCCAGGATAATACAATTATGCCCTTGACACGTGGCAAATCCTGATTATTCCCACCACAATTGCACCCTAGCTCTGACTGCTTCAGCCCGCACAACGGAAGTGGGCAAAGCTCCCGGGATCCAAAACGCTGTCGTTTCACTAGCCGGATATGTCCAACCATCATTTGTGAAGCGGTGCCTTATTTATTGCGCGATTAATGACTGGGCCCCACGCACTATGCTTGAGGCTGATTTTGACCGTTGGAAAAGACGTCTTACACGTGTCGTTGCTTCGAGAAATGCGAAAGTGTGCGCCTATATAATCCTGTCTTGGCATTATCATCAGATGCTCCTTCTTCTCTCGCGATTTCTGAATCTCGAACCTTCTGAACCCTTCTTCCTCCCTGCTTTCTCAATATAAGTCTAAATTGTTGCTATGGGTTTCTTCAAGTCCCTCGTCGATACTCCGGCCAAACTCGAAGCCTTCACGACTGAGTATGGTATCCCAGATGATGTTGTTATCGCCCTTGCCCCTGCGGATTACGACAGAATATGGTACCTGAAAATTCGGTCGGGCCGATGCAAACTGGTCGAGTGGCTCCCGGACTCCTCCAGAGGGGACGACGATGAATTCTTGACCGTGACCGAGAACTGGGTGTCAACCACCAGTTCGAAAAGGGAGAATCCGGTTCCTCGCAGAGGCAGGACCCCTCGTCAGTATTTTCTCTTTCTCTCTAATTCTTTATTTCTTTCCTGGTAGCTCCTTATGCTGAATGATTCTTAATTCCTTATTTTTCATTCGTTGTTGCAGATGCTCAGGTGAACTGCAACTCCATCCACAACAAGTTTTACAAACACAAAGAGGTTCACAAAGCCATCAACTTAGAGACCGGTCCTGGGGAGCTGATCAACAGATCTGTTGAGAAGCTTCTGGGGTATGTGCCACACTACTGGGGATATCGTGGTGTGCGGCGCCCTACTGTAGATCTCGACGTCACTCCTGCTGCACTAGGTCCAGCTCCTCCTGACTCCGCAATCCCCGTCGTCAATCTTGAAGAGGAAGCTCCTGAGGAAGAGGACGCTCTTTTTGAAGAACTTGAAAGGTGGGGGACTTCTGCTGATCCTAAGCCCGCTGGTCCTTCCACTAGTGTGCCATCCCTCATTCCTGATCGGCACACCCTGTGAACCTGGGAAGACGACCACACCATGTCTTTCTTTTCTCTTGCTGATGTTGCGAGGAAGGCCCTGGGAGGCTGCTCCCCCACTATACCACGGGCGGTCACTCAGACTGGCGACAGAGTGGCGGTCCCACCAGCCACTGTTCGGGTAACTCCTCCACCCTCTCCTCAGCCCCGCCCTACCATCGCTTCGGTAGCTGATCGACCTTTACCCACACGCGACAGCGTGAGGCTGATCCGCCAGTAGATCTGCGGGCATTGAAGAAGTTGAAGAGGGTTCTTCCCGAGGCGGTATAGAAGAAGTCAACTGCCGGCACTCCTGAGGGTAGCTTCGATGAACCCTAGGACCCCGTCCTGCTGAGGGATGATGAGGATCTTATGAAAAAGGGGGACAAAATTTTTGACGGGACTAGTGCGCGCAGGCTCTGCCAGGCATTGATGCTCCCGATTGATGTTGCTAAAATCCAAAAATACAGCACGGTTGAGGTGTCCCGCCGCGCTCTCGTTTACTCAATAAAGGTAACTCCCTAATGACACGTGATTTCTTCATTGATCTCCCTTTATCTTCAATTTCTCATGACCATACATCCTTGAACAGGCACTGCAGAACTCGACCTAGCTCGATTCCCGCATCACCCTCTTCCAAGACGAGCAAACGAAGACTGCTGAGAAGCTGAAGGTATTCTCTGACCTCGTGCGGACTAACCTCGACAAGATGGAGGCCTTGAAGAAAAAGCATGAGAAGACCCAGAAGGCTCTGGAGGCTTCTAACGCTGAGGTGACAAGGCTAAGTAATGTACTGTCCCAGTCAGAGGAGAGGAGGTTGAAAGACATAACTGATGCTCGCGCTGAGTTGGAGACAAAGACCAAACCTTTGAATCCGAAAGGGTTGTCTCTCAACAACCAGCTAAAGGCGAGGAAGCTTGAGCTCGAGAATGCCCAGAAGTACGCCCTGAACACCTACACCACAACCTATAACAAGGATGCGAAGGCAACCAAGGCAAACTATGAACGAAAGTTCCTCGAGTAGCTCCCTGAAATCAAAGAGCTCTTCTTTCCGGAGATCTAGCACATTTCTTGGGATGCTTGCGTCATTGCGGTGGACTCCCCTCTGCGGATGGAGATTCCCCTGCCCAGCAAGGTGGCATCCTCATCAGCTGACCACTCACTCCCTTAGGTGCCTCCAAATGCTCAAGACCATCCAGCGGCCGTTGATGGGGCAGCTGCCTTAGCCTCTGATGCAGCGGAATAAAATAAAAGAAGGGATAAACAGAATGCCAGATTGATTCACCTGGAATACCTCCGTTGATTCTCTTCTCGACCTGTTGATTCGACGCACGAATACCCAGACTCAAGGCTCGCGAACTGTTGAACTCGTGCACGAATTGCCAGGACACGGCTTCAAACCGAATCGTTGATTCCTAACAGGAATACCGAAGGGGCATGTGGGTTGATATGAACAAGCACAGCTTGACACTCATATTTTCATTCAAAACATTCTCCCTTTTACAATCATACGTGAGTCGTATATATAGGGCGGCCATGCAGAGCACCCAAAAGAGGTAAAAAACCTAAGTACTAGTATTGGGCCACCGACACATCAGGCCCAAATTAGGAAAAGTCAAAGAAACCCTATACAACGGTTAACTACAAGTAGCAAAAGACGAAATTACAATTTATTGTGGGTCCAGAAAAAGAGACAGGAGCAAGTCCCAGTTCAAGGGACAGGTTCCCGAGGGGGTTGGCGCCTGCTGCTTTATCCCTTGCCGATCAGAAGGAGTGGAGGCTGTGCTGGACTGAGAATGACTACCTTGGCCGAGCTGATGGGGCAGAGTTGAGGTTCTATGCTCGGGAAGGTTGGCGCTAGCTGTCTTATCCCTTGCCGCAAAGAGGGAGGAGGCCTAGCTCGAGCTGAGCTCCTGTACACCAGCCCGAGCTGAAGGGTGGTGCTCAGGAATAGAGCCTTCCACTGGGTAGAGTAACTGGTCCTTCTCTGACGAATGCGGGCCCGGGCTGGCCTATTGGAGAAGACCTCTGGCCGATCTGGCGAATAAGTGGATGAGCCCGCATTCTGACAGTTTGGTCGGATAATGGGAGCGCGGGGACCGTTGCTTTGGCTTCCAAAAGGGTTGAAGAGGATTTGCTTGTCCAAGAAAGTTCCATTGTTCCAAAATCAACCAACCATTCGTGAGTTTTCACAAACATAGATTCCAAGACCATTTTTCCCAAATCCTTACATTTTATAAAAAGATAGGATTTCCAAATCGATTTGGGACTTTTCACAAAACTCACCGTTTGTTGGAACTTAGTTGGATTACATTCAAGTTATGGGTTTTAAATTGCCCAAGAGTGGTCCTCGTAGGATCCATCCCCGTACTTGGAATTCATTGCATTCATTGCGTGTATTTCATTTTGGATGATATCGTCCTTGAACTCTCAAGTTCGTTCCACACGGATTAGCCCAAAGCTAGAATCATTTCCCACGTGACACCGAAAGTCACAATCAACAATGGATCGCCCAAGTTTCCCGAATAGTTCCACGCGTCAAAATCCACTATTATTCACCCAATTCATCCACCCAACACAATAACCCATCGTTCGTTCCCAAGTATACTCACCCATCCTTTCTAATTTCCACATTCACACTCTGAAGAGAATTTATTCAAGTTCAACTATCGATATATCTCCGACAACAAGTCCCAAGGTGACGTATCACAAGACTTCCCATTCGACAACCCAAGTCGTATCACAAACCACAAGTTCCCACATCAATTTATCACGGTACAATTTCCTCACTACTAGACATATTGGACAACACACTTCCGAAATACTCCCAAGGATACCAATTCATCACACACTCAACCCAAGGCGTCACAAACAAGTCACCCAAGCTCATTTACTTAAAACACCATAATTAGACAAGGGTTAACACTCAAATATTCGCCTCAAGTTCACTTAGACATTTCACCAAACACATGACGCGCATACGGTTCCAAGGTGCCTAGACTCAATCCAACAATTGACTCAACCCACGCCTTCAATCAAAGTCACTATGACACCCACCGAAGATGATAGGAACACCCGTTACCCAACTTAGATCCATCGAATTGAATTTAACATGAAGGTGACCCGACTAAACACAATCAATCAACAATTCATTGAATTGACGGAATCACGAAATGGAATAAGCACGACTTATGCATATCGAGTAGGATTTAGAAGTTACCCACATTTATTCACCGGAGCCGCCTTGCCGGAAAGCCGCCGGAAAAGTCACCGCCGCCACAACCCGCGCTCGCGAACCTATATACGTTAAAGTGATCACAACGATGAGTACTACAATGTTTACTAAAGACGCGAATCAAGAAACCCATTTCTAAAAATCGACTTACCAACGAATGACGACTAATCCCTTCAATCCTTACGTTGCCGGAGAGATCTTGACGTGGTGAACAACGTTTCTACTTCGCAAAACTCGATTCGAGTTCGTTTGTGCCATGGATTTGAAGGAGGAAGGAGGAGCTCCAATGGTGGGCTAGGGTTCTTGAGAGAGAGAGAGAGAGAGATAGGGCTCAAATGAGGGTGAGGGAGAGTCCTCTCACAAATTTGGGTATAAGGGGTAGGACCAAAGGCAAAAGACACACTTACCCTTCATTAAAAACCAGAATCGCGCATTCTGCTGCCGCGCCGTCCGGACGGGACCACCGTCGTCCGGACGAGACCCACCATGGTCCGGACGAGACCTCCTGAAGCCCAAACCCAAAGTCTCTGACTTGTCGTCTGGATGGAACCCACCTTCGTCCGGACGGGGATGCTGCTGAAGCCCCGAAAACTTTGACGAACGCCTTCCAAACTCTCCGGACTCAATCCCGAGCATTTCTAAGATGTTAGAGACGTTGAACAAACATCTTAAGACCACGTCGTGACCTTCAACGGCGATACCACGCATCCAATGACCGATTAAACGAATAAATCATCAAACAAACCACGACGATTATCAACGAACGAGAACAAAATCAATCGAACTTGATTTTAAGGATTCATTGACGACGAAAAGAATCGATTAAAACTTTTGGAGTGTTACAAACTCCCCCACTTATAAAAATTTCATCCTCGAAATTTACTCACACAAGAGATTGGAAGATTAATGCGACCAACAACGAGAATACCCCGAAGGTATGTGAATACCAATCATCGTCATCACGAATCGAACCATTTCACGATAAATAACCACACACGACAAACTCCTACGCAACTAGAGACGAATTTCCCAACGCTTAACCGGAATTCAATAGACGAAGAAACAAACAAATCGCACTTAAGGACCGAAAGTCCACTAACGAAATACTCCAATGGGAGTTGCACAACGTTCTTCATCACACTTTGCCACGAACACGCAACAATCAAACATAGGATCCACCCAAGGAATCCAAACCGCTTCAAGAAAGATGCACCAACGCGCAAGTGAGCATCACCGAACCACGAACACGTCAAAGGTATGCCGAGATACCAAACCGCAATCGAAACAATTACTCGCAACCAACTAAACCCGTATGCATATACATGCCTTTTATCCACTACGCAATAAATATATACGTCCTGGTGTGATGACAGAGTGATATGTGCGATCGTTTTGAGAGGCCCCGGCCGAAGGCATTTCCCAATTCAATACGCACCCGTCAAACTTACATCCCACAACCAAAGAAAGACACACGCACACAACACCAAATATGTAAATGCTAAGTCCAAACAACATGACTTCGCATACACTCACACCAAATCTAACAATTTCAAGATGTATTCGTACCCATTCCCACGATTCTACTCGGTACGTTGCCTTGAAGATCCATGCCTTTCCCGCGAATGATTATAACTATATGTACGAACACCACGACTAGGCGACTAACAAGAAAAGAAGTTAAGACTTCTTAACGAGATTTAACTTTTCAACACGAACAATTCGAAACCGAATCATGATGATGAGGCCTAAGCAAGGTGTCTCTACCACAACAACAACAAGAGTCAAACAATACTCATCACGATGTTTCCAAGGAACAAGAGAAGTAACCGCACGTAGAGGTATCTTTGCCAATCACGCAAAAATATCGAATCTCAACGATGAATACGGATTGCAAACAGCATTTCATTCGACCAAATTAGAGTCTTGTGTGCTTAACAAGGCAAAAGATGCACACCACCACAAAAAAATACAATAGGTCCCAAAAAGTTCAAATGTGCAACCACACACACATAGAGTTCAACAACAATAAAAAATTGCATGAGAAGGAAGCAAGAGGCAATTTTTAACAAGAGGTGCTACGGACAACACCATTCTTCCAAAGGCCGAACAAAATACAACGAAGCCGCACAACTTTCAATCCACTTCTTCACTGATTTGGGCAATCCCTTGCCATATGACCGAGCTTGCCGCAATGGTAACACGACTTCGGAGGAGGTGTAGGAGCGGTGCACTGTAAACGATAGTGACCCGACTGACGACATCTGTGGCACACGATTTGAGAAGTTGAAGCCATTCTTGGCTTGCGCAAAGAAGAGGATGAACCACCACCTCGACGATTCCCGAACACTTCCATTCGATCATAATCTCACTTTTTGCTAACATTCCCAGCCGAACCAACACTCGAACTAGCAGTACAGTGAGAAGACTCCACTCTAGGTGTCGTCTGCAGACGATTAAGACACGACTCCACTCTAGGTGTCGTCTGCAGACGATTAAGACACGACTCCACTGCTCTGGCGCTTTCCAACAAAGATGCATAATTCTGAACATGCAAACCCACAACATGTGGCTGAATCTCAGGATGCAAACCTCTTTCGAATCTTCTGCACTTCTGATTTTCTGAACGAACTAACTCCGACGCGAAACGCAACAAGGAACGGAACTTAGTGGCATACTGTGTGACCGTCATGTCACCCTGTGTCAGATTCTCGAACTGCAAACCTATCGTATCACGAAACGATTCTGGAAAGAATTGGGCATCGAACACTGCCTCGGACTGAATCCATGACATACCCTCTGCCGAAGAAGATGAAGAACCAGAAACATTACGCCCTTTCACTACGGAACTCCGCCATTCACTAGCTTCTCCAACCAACTGACTCGAAGCCAAAGACACTCGCACGGAATCTTCCGCAACCAATTCAGGAGTAGGAACTCCACGACGAACCCGATTCGCAACACGTCTAGGAGCCATCGAAACACTGGAAACAAGAAAGAATTATCGTCACCACACGAAAATAACCACTTCGAGATAGAAAAGAATGAACATCGCGCGGAAGACATAAGATTTCCAAGAGGCAAAGGACCCACAAACGGTCACCAAGCACAGATTATCCAGGATTTGGGAACCAAATAGCACGATCGTAAGAGAAAAATAGGAGGATAAACCTCACTATACCCTGACTCATGCAAACGGAAGCCCAAAACAGAACTTACGATCACAAACCAAATCCAACTTATCTCAAAAACCTCATTCTTCCCAAGTCAAGATCTTCCCACTACACATTCACAAAGGGAGAGTCCCAAAACTCAATGGGACCTGCGAAACCACAAGACGTCCATGGACTTGTACCTCAAGGAGAAAAAGCCAACGAATCTCAAGACCTATCATAGTACCACAAGTCACAATTTCCACTAAATATCCACAAGTAAGGGTCTCAAACCCACGAAACAACGGAAGCAACACAACATTCTCAAGGAAGCTAGGTACTCAAGAGCATAACCGAAAACTCAACGCTAACTTCGAGAGAGAGACAACACTCATCTCCCAAACCAACCGAAGAACTCAACACCACAAGAAGGAGTCGGAACAACACAACGACTCTACGGAAGCGAACTCAAGACGAACGGTGCTCCAAGGCACACGAGACAATCATATCATCCGTAATGACCTTAAGGAACCCATGAAGACTAGGTGTCTCCCCACGGTCCGAAGGTATTCATACCGAAAGCTCTGATACCAACTGTAACAACCCACAATTTTGAGGAAAAATTTTTTTGAACTACAATTTAAATACAAACAGTGGGGAGTTAATAATTGCAACAAAAGCAGTGCAGTAGAAGTTTTCATTACCATTCCTTATGATACAATATCAACTGAACGAAGTACAAAAAGAAGTACAACTACTGAACTGAAAACTGAAAAGAGTAAAGGAGAGAGGTGAGGGTCCCACCCACCCTCGGGAGTCGTCGAACTCGAGTCAGTAGCTCCAACAGAATCAGCTACTAGCCAACTCTCCAAGAACCCCTGCAAGAAAAGATGCTACAACCTGGAGAGGGAAAGAGTGGAGGGTCTGAGCAAAACACTAGCTCAGTGACGGTAACGGCTAAAGACTACAAGACATGCACAGAACGTGCAGTCCTAAGTGAAAAGCCCAAGAAAAAGGTAAAGCGAACTGTGAAGTGTAACGCAAGCACAAACACTGTAGGCAAAGCTAAGAGTAACACCCAACAAGCACCAAACTAAAACCCATCGTACAAGACCACCATAAGATTTACCGAACCAGAACCACGCTCTCAAAACCAACACCAAAGGAAAACCACCAAACCAAACCGTGGAACTCCCGACAACCCTGTCCATTTTCTTTCCTTTAATGAGATATCAAAGTATTGGAGATTTTGGTGTTCTTTGGATTGGGAGATATTGAGATATCAAAGTACATTCATTTTGTCAAAATATTCTTTCCTCTTTAAGTAGTACCAAGGCCAAGTGTTATCAGATCCAATTACATTTTTTCAAAGATTGACAAGTGTCGACTCACACTAAGTAGAGGACTAATTTTCTATATTTCAAACGTATTCCGATTCCCATTTTGTTCCAAGTATCACGGGCATCCCACCTCCGTGCCTCCTAGTAGGAGCAAGACAAATCTCTATCTGTCAAGTATTCTCAATCGTGCTTAGCCATTCCGTCATAGAGGGGATCAACCTCTACACGTATATTCCTCGATTCCCCATCCTTCGGGAGGGTTTAGTACTACCCCCATTGCGCAATGTCGTGGGAGACCCCTTTCGGTACATCCCAAGGCCTCAACCTGAATAAAAGCACTTGATAATCCTCATTCCTCCGAAGAGTCGGTGGGTCAAGCCCACTATACAATTCCAACCACAATTTCCAAGTTTCCAATATAGGGCCCGTGGCCTAAACATCATTTTTCAAGAAAGTTCCATTGTTCCAAAAATAACCAACCGTTCGTGAGTTTTCACAAACATAGATTCCAAGACCATTTTTCCCAAATCCTTACATTTTATAAAAAGATAGGATTTCCAAATCGATTTGGGACTTTTCACAAAACTCACCGTTTGTTGGAACTTAGTTGGATTACATTCAAGTTATGGGTTTTAAATTGCCCAAGAGTGGTCCTCGTAGGATCCATCCCCGTACTTGAAATTCATTGCATTCATTGCGTGTATTTCATTTTGGGTGATATCGTCCTTGAACTCTCAAGTTCGTTCCGCACGGATTAGCCCGAAGCTAGAATCATTTCCCACGTGACACCTAAAGTCACAATCAACAATGGATCACCCAAGTTTCCCGAATAGTTCCACGCGTCAAAATCCACTATTATTCACTCAATTCATCCACACAACACAATAACCCATCGTTCGTTCCCAAGTATACTCACCCATCCTTTCTAATTTCCACATTCACGCTCCGAAGAGAATTTATTCAAGTTCAACTATCGATATGTCTTCGACAACAAGTCCCAAGGTGACGTATCACAAGACTTCCCATTCGACAACCCAAGTCGTATCACAAACCACAAGTTCCCACATCAATTTATCACGGTACAATTTCCTCACTACTAGACATATTGGACAACACACTTCCGAAATACTCCCAAGGATACCAATTCATCACACACTCAACCCAAGGCGTCACAAACAAGTCACCTAAGCTCATTTACTTAAAACACCATAATTAGACAAGGGTTAACACTCAGATATTCGCCTCAAGGTCACTTAGACATTTCATCAAACACATGACGCGCATACGGTTCCAAGGTGCCTAGACTCAATCCAACAATTGACTCAACCCACGCCTTCAATGAAAGTCACTACGACACCCACCGAAGATGATAGGAACACCCGTTACCCAACTTAGATCCATAGAATTGAATTTAACATGAAGGTGACCCGACTAAACACAATCAATCAACAATTCATTGAATTGAAGGAATCATGAAATGGAATAAGCACGACTTATGCATATCGAGTAGGATTTAGAAGTTACCGACATTTATTTACCGGAGCCGCCTTGCCGGAAAGTCGCCGGAAAAGTCACCGCCGCCACAACCCACGCTCGCGAACCTATATACGTTAAAATGATCACAACGATGAGTACTACAACGTTTACTAAAGACGCGAATCAAGAAACCCATTTCTAGAAATCGACTTACTAACGAATGACGACTAATCCCTTTAATCCTTACGTTGCCGGAGAGATCTTGACGTGGTGAACAACGTTTCTCCTTCGCAAAACTCGATTCGAGTTCGTTTTGCCATGGATTTGAAGGAGGAATGAGGAGCTCCAATGGTGGGCTAGGGTTCTTGAGAGAGAGATAGGGCTCAAATGAGGGTGAGGGAGAGTCCTCCCACGAATTTGGGTATAAGGGGTAGGACCAAAGGCAAACGACACACTTACCCTTCATTAAAAACTAGAATCGCACATTCTGCTGCCACGCCGTCCGGACGGGACCACCGCCGTCCGGACGAGGAACCCTCGTCATCCGGACGAGAGCCACCATGGTCCGGACGAGACCTCCTGAAGCCCAAACCCGAAGTCTCTGACTTGCCATCCGGACGGGACCCACCTTCGTCCGGACGGGGATGCTGCTGAAGCCCCGAAAACTTTGATAAACGCCTCCCGAACTCTCCTGACTCAATCCCGAGCATTGCTAAGATGTTAGAGATATTGGACAAACATCTTAAGACCCCGTCGTGACCTTCCAAGGCGATACCACGCATCCAATGACCGATTAAACGAATAAATCATCAAACGAACCACGACGATTACCAATGAACGAGAACAAAATGAATCGAACTTGATTTTATGGATTCATTGACGACGAAAAGAATCGATTAAAACTTTTGGAGTGTTACAATAGCTGTGGTTGAAACCCAGAGTACGAAAATTAAATTGCTACCTTGATGAATCGAAACCCAGAAATTAAACTTGCAAACGCAGTAATCAAAAGATAATCAAACTGAAAATATCGAATTCTGTTGTAACGAATTAGAAATCAGAAACCTTAAACCCAAAACAAATACCAGATGAGTAATCTCAGAATTGAGATCAAAAGTACTACTGTGTATTTGTATTTCCAGAAAATTAAGGACGAACCCAGAAACATTCAGAACTTGAATGTCAAAATCAGCCTCTTGTGATTTTTACACAAATCGAAATCATCCTCTAGAAAACCAAACCCTAACTCGTTTACCCCTACTGAAAATCAAAACTCAGACAGAGTAATAAAACATTCAAACACTGATTCGAAATTGTTTTTGAACCCTGGAAATCAAAAACTTTAAACATGTGTTGTGAATCAGAATACTAAAGCCCCGATCTCCTTAGACCTTTTACCTCTGCAACTACTGCATCTCTCATCAAAATGATTTTGATTAGAAATCGAAACTCAGACTTTAAACTTGCAAACCCAGAAAACTTCGAAATCAATTTGATCGAGAATCACATCTAAACCCAGAAATATGAATCGACTAATTCTAGAAATCCAACTCGCTCATCTTCATCTACGCCTATATGTATATATATATATATATCGAATATGAGATGATTTGGAAAACCCACTGATGAAAATCGGTTTTGAAAAAGCAATAGAAATCGAAATTGATTTGGAAATTTGGATACGTGAACCACAAACATACCAATCTATTTGAAGAAAATCACCTTGACCCACTTCTTTCTCTATTTAAACAAATTGCAATATATACTGATAAAATCGCCATTCAGAGAGAAAGATCTCAAACGGAAAACGAAAAGGATGAAAGATTTTTAAAAAACCTGCTGATGGAAATTGCCGATGTATGATCTGTATCATTTCTAGAAATCATATCGAATTTGGAAACAAAACTGAATCTTGTCCTTTAATGAAGTCCCCGATATCTGTGAGAGAGTGCAGCAAAATGATTTCGGAAATCAGAACAAATGCGATGAATAAGGAAACACAGAATACCCACTTTTGAACATTTCGCTTGAGCGAAATATATTTA
>NMUG010003116.1:0-15157 GCA_002855965.1 Monotropa hypopitys
CTATGAAGTTGTGATATTCCTTTTTAATAGCTACTGAATTTCCAGCATGCTTTAGCCTCTACTCTTGTTATATACAATGATAGAAAATGCCATGACTGTTGTAGATGAACATATGCAAGTATAGTCACATTTTTGTGTTTTAAAATTGTGTAAGATGTGGTGATTGTTGGTGATTGATACCAAATGAGCATATGATCATGATGATGTGGCATGATAATATAACAAGATGAGATTGATATCATTTCATGGTGCATGCATGAAAATCAAATATAAATGCACAACGATGTTGGCTAGTGGAGCGGGATGTCCTCCATAGCTTGTGTGATGAGGAATGATGATGTTGACTAGTGGAGCGGGATGTCCTCCATAGTCTTTCTATTAATGATTAATGTTGGCTAGTGGAGCGGGATGTCCTCCATAGTCTTGATTGGTTGGACTACTTGTGGGGAGAGGAACAACCCCTTACGTTTCCCTTCTTGTCTGTACTACTTGTGGGGAGAGACACAACCCCTTTTGTTTACTTTGTTGTTTGGACTATATGCGGGGAGAGGCACAATCCCTTCGTTTCTCTTTTGTTGTTGTAACATGTAGATCTCTTTTCTATAAAGTTTGTGAATCTGACACTCCTGGATATTGTTGCCTCTTCATTTTGTTGTGGCATTTTATCCAGGTAAGGAGGCTTAGTGGGTTCATTGCCAGAACTTCGGGACTCGTTCCAGCAGGAGTCATATTTCTCTGTTTTTAGCTTTGTTCTCCTTACAGGTGTAGTGTGAGGATTTCTGAGGTTTCTACTGTATAGACTTTTAGTTTTCTTTTGAAGTAGACTACTCAGTTTGTGTTTGTTGGGACCTTGTTCTGGGTCATTACTATTGAGTTTAGACTGTCACACTTGTTACTAGTTGTGTTGGAGTTTTACTCTTTATCAATCTATTCCGCTGCGTTATTTTATTAAAAATAAAGAAAATTTTTTATGATGTTTTGGAAAACAAAGTCAATTGGCCTTTGTCAGTACTTTATATGTGACGATTCGTAGCCGGATTATAAATTTTTTTATTAATCTGGGACGGGTCGTTACACAGATGGTCCAGAGAGCTTTTCTTCTAGAAGAATAGGTCTGTTCTACCAAAAGTTCGTTTGTTATTTCTACTATTGTTCGGGTGTTTTAGTTAAGGGTATTTTGGTCTTTGGGCCACGAAATAAATACTTTTCTTGTGCAAAAAAATCCCATTCTTTCATTAGGGCACTTCTCTCTCTTCCTTCCATCTTATAAACCTCTCAAACTCTTTCACTTCTCTCTAAGATTCAAGAAGATTGGTTGGGGTTTTGAAGAAAACTCAAGGTTTAAAGTTGTATATGGCTCTCTCCTCTCTCCATTGATGTGCACAAGTTCTACTACTCTCAATACACCATCATCTAGAGTTGTGTAAGTATATTGTTCGAATCAACCTCAAGGTAGAGTCTACTTAGTCCTTGTATCTAATAGGTTGATATTCTCTCTTCCCTCTTTATGTGTTAAATGGAATGAAGAAAATTTCATATTCAACACTTGCAAGTTGAATTAATATTATATTGATTGATGGTTTATGTTCATGTGGGTCTCAATAGACTCCCCTTGTCTTCGATTTCAAGATCCCCAAGTTAATTTTAAAAACTCCTAAATTTTGGAAAATCCTAATTTCGAGTCATGATGGAAATTTGAAATTAAAGAGTCAAATGTTGAAATTGATGGTTTTAAAATGGTCCTATGACCTTCTTGACCCTTCAATTTGAGGAATTGGAAATTAATTTTAGAAAATTCATGTTTTGGT
Source organism: Monotropa hypopitys (assembly GCA_002855965.1). Lineage (NCBI taxonomy): Eukaryota > Viridiplantae > Streptophyta > Magnoliopsida > Ericales > Ericaceae > Monotropa > Monotropa hypopitys. The sequence goes on from NMUG010003116.1 coordinate 1,809, forward strand.
TATTAATGGTAATTAGGAGATATGGATGCCATAATCCTTGGAATTGAACGAATGTTTTAATTGACCATTAATATGAAGGATAAGTTGAGTTGGCTATATTATCATACGGGAATTTCGTTTCCTGAATGGATTTACACTCACAATATTGCGCAATGGGGGTCGACTAAAGCCCTTCCTCAGGTAGTATAATTCTAAGGAACTTATGGTTAGTAGCTGACAGGCGACTACAAAGAACAAGCCAAAACTTAACAAAATCTTAATGAAGTTGTTTGTGCCTCCCTTGATTTCGTCAAGGTTGAGATAAGATTTTGAAAGATATACTTCTCCTTGATTTCATCAAGTTGATCATTTTTAAAGAAAATCAATAAGTTTTGGAAATTGATTTTTGGAATAAAAGTTGGAAAATATTTTGGAACTACAGAAATGGTCCTCATCGCATGCATACATATTTTACTCTCGCACTCGCATCTTTTGTACAAACTTGGGAAATATTTGGATGTAGGTTCTCTCTACTAGGCTATTGCCTAACCCTCTATTTTTAGGTATTGACCCATCTGTCTAGCTTGGAGCTTGGAGTATTGGATGCCACCCCTTTTGGGTATCCTTGTCTTACCTATTTCAGTTTCTTTTAATTTTAAATTCATGTGCCCGGGACTGTAATATTTTATTTATTTGGACTTATAAACTTAAACTCATATGTGTTTGTGTGTGTGACATTCCCCTTTCCCCTTTACTTTCGTACTTTGGAATAGGTAGTTGTTTATCTTTACTTGTCCTTATTGTCATCTTTTATGTTTCAAAAAAAAAAGATTTGAAATTCCTAGATGTGACAAACCTTGATCCAAGGAACAATCCTCTTTGATTTTTACAAGAGTAGAATTTGGAGAGTGGAATCTCCTTACAATGATTTCTTTGAAATGAATATAACAATGAAGGCTTTTCTTACAAGAGTATAAAAATGTGCTTGAGAGAGTAGTGTAAGACTTGTAAGATTAAAGACTTGAAGATATATGCTTAGAAGAGTTGTTGGGAGTCTTTAATGTCTCTTAAATGCTTTTAAATAGACTCTTCATCACAAATTAGTTGTTTATAGCCGTTGGGTGGCATTGTGGTAATTTTCTTGACATTGAAATTTGCAATCTACATAATTAACACATGCCAGTATGGGACCGGTATATCGGTCGGTATACCGGTTGGTATGCTGGTTAGGCTTAAATTCGATTTTCAATGAGGGCCAAAACTTTTTGCCCAAAAATTATACCATCCGGTATACCGGTTAAGGTTATTTTGTACACAAAACCTTTTTGCTGAAATAATGCACTATCTGGTACACAACCAGTATGTTGTCCAAAATTGCTTGCTACTGGTAGCCAAGTGTGCAAGCACCATTTTTATTTAAAAAGTTAGTACGAGTTCTCATGCAACTCTTTACGAGTAGTAGTTTTCTCCCTGGAATTCTCACTTAAATAGTGTACTATAGAAGAAAATCTCTCAGAATTTCGGGTTAGGTCGCTATTCAATTGGTTATGTTCCTCAATTGTTGAGAAATACTCCAATCATCTTTCCCTACTATTTTTACTTTACCAAAATAATCCCAGATAATAGACTACTAAGGATAGAATAATGGGCGGCTATACCAGACCATCCATAGCCACTCGAGCATGGAAAACACTAGAGGTATCCCCTCAAAGGATTTATTGTCTCTTATATATTATTTACATTTGTTTTTATATTAAAAAGAAAAAAAATAAGGTGCAAGAAACAAAAGAAAAGGAAATAAAACAAAAGAAAAGAAAAAAAGAACGTAGACAAGAGAGACGGGGTAACAACTGAAAAAGTGACCCTCCAAATTGGAGGATAGCATTGACATGATGGCCTACTTGGGATTCGTAGCACGTGGTGAACCATCTCACCCCCAATCTAACGTATTGAAACCACCCAAGCCATACAAATAAATACTTAGAATATACGGGGGTTTAGCGGTGCTTCAAGAACAAATGACCAACCAACCTAGCACCACGAATGGCATGGGCTCTTAAGGCATTGACACAAGAGAAACATGACTCATGAGGAGTCGGTCAATGCCAAGAAAATCAATATTTTCTAAGGCAAGAACATTAGGTGGTGGTACAAGATATGCACAACAAATGGTGGACACTTGTGCAATCGGTGATAAAAGCTTGGCCCCAAAGAAGGACTCCCCAAGTGGTGTCATAAAAATAGGTGCAACATATGCACACTCGATGGACTCTTGGGAAATACTAGGCATTGTGGGCTCAATGGCCAAGGTGCCAACAACATTCACACTCTCACCACGCCTAAAGTCCGCCTCAAGCTCTTTATCACTCGAATAATAGTGATAACTCACCAATTTCTTTTTAGGAGGAGTGAGGGGAGCATCATTTTTTTAAATTGGGGAGCGACCCCATCATGGCTTTGGCCATTAGGGTGGATTGAGAGATATCCACATCTGGGTTTTCAAGGAAAGCAACCTCCTCAGAGGTAAGATATGTAACACCCCTCGATTTTAATAAAACATTTCAAGTATTTTTTTTGAAACCACATATCTAAAAAGGAGGATATTAACCATTGTTATCCATCACAATCAGTAGAACATTCAATGCATTACAAATGATACAAAAGAGAGAGAAGATACATCTATTGAATGTATTACAATTCACCAACTGAAAGGAAAAGGGAAAAGGAGATACAACAGCTCCTACTATCACTGAAACAGATAGGTACAACTATAACAGGACAACAACCTGAAAACTGTAAAGAAGTACAACAGCACAAAGGAAGCCAAGATTGTAGCTCCAAGGAACCAACTGCAAGCTCAAACCCCAAGTCACTTGCAAGAGAAATCTTGCAGTACAATTCTGAAAAATAGAGAGAAAGGAGGGTCTGAGCATTCCACGGCTCAGTAGGAAAATTATTAACTACTACCAAGTGCACACACGAGAATGTGTGCCTAAGTGTCCTCCCAAGGATATAGAGAGGGGAGAACCCAAGGCGCAGAAGTACACTCAACCACCAAAACGATGAAGCAAACCAACATTCTCTCTCGTGATAGTAAGTGCAAACCCAAAGGTACTCAACCCAACGAGCAACACGTGAAACCACTAGCAAAACCTCCAAAGATAACCCTAACACCACTGCTACCTCACTACCAATACCATCCACCATTCCATGATTATTATAGATTCAGGTGTTAATCATCTTGGAGACATATTTGAGTTAAAGAGGTAGATTTCTCGTTAATCATTTATCATCAACAATTATCTCCACTTGACAAGTCAAGGGAGCCCAAGCCATCCATTCCGACATTACCCACATCGTCGACTATGTGAGTCACGTACTAGGAGGTCGCACTAGGTCCTACCCACCACATACAGAGGCTGGGTCACGGGACACCGCAAAGGCCCATCTCCGACTGTTCCCCCTTGGCGACACAAGGGAGTCACGCAGGACAACATCGACTCGTTATCGGCATAATCTTCTTGGCGGCTCAAGGAGATCCCACGAGTAATCACACACGAAAATCATCCGAGTAGGGCAAACTCCTTCCTAAACTCGGGTCGTAACGCGAGTAGGGCAAACACATCCTAAACCCGGATAGGTACCATTTATCACACAAAGTCCTACCCACCACACACAAGGGCTAGGTCATGGGACATAACCTAACTTGTCCTTACCCATCCACAACACAAGGGCAAGGGTCACGGGATAACATTTACATCCAAATATCAATCCCAAGGGTTGGGGCATGCACTCCTCCCAATCCCTTGAATGGTACACTCCCTATGACATCGAACAACATCACACTCCTCACATGATTATTGATGTTCCATTAGGTTGGATTTAGGTGAATGATTCAGGATTGCCAAGGAGTGGTCCTCGTGGGATCCATCTCCGTATTTGTCGTTCATTAAGTTCATTGCATTCATTATTAGGATTCCCACTAAATTCTCAAGGTTCCACAACCAAGGGCAACCTACCAACAAGCCATGAGACTCGGCACAACACATTTAAGGGGGGAACCCAATGACGCCCAACCTCACAATGTTCCCATTCACCCAATTGCCAACAACCAAGACGAAGTATTGATTTAAGGGCCAATATTTGCCCAAAGGGGATTCTAGTGACCAACTAAATAAGCACAAGAATACTACGTCAACCCGAACAATCCAAATTCCTTAAAACACAACCCAAAGCTCATTCGAGCATTTCATCAAACACCTTAAGGGTCTAAGTCATACGAACCTTCAATCAACGCATTAATCACTCTACGAACCCCAAGCAATTCCCAATTGATCCTACTATGACAATAGAACCCAATTCAAGTCGCCTCAAGCACTACAGACCCAATTACTATGATATGCGAAATCAATACAACACATGATGTGGATTATGAAATTGAAGGAAATCAATAACGAATAAGAATTCTATAGACATCTACGCACACACACAAGATAGGAGTTAAGAGTTTACCCACCGGAGAATCACCGGAAAGTCGCCGGAAAGGTCGTCAGAAAGGTCACTAGAAAATCTCCATGGCCGAAGTGAACCGAGCACATTACTGCGAAGCCCTCCCGATGCTCTACAACATTTACAAAGACGAAAACATTAGGATAGCAACCAAAAATCTTGAACCAACATGAGAGGAATGAAACTTACCGAACTATATACATCACCACGGAGAGGAGAGCGAGGGGAACATCGTTTCTCCTTCGCATTTTTGTCAAAGCTCTATAGATTGAGAGAGATGGAGCGGAGGGACACACCGCGGATACGCTGACACGCGGGGGATACACCGGGGACACGCAGACACGCTAAGATACCCCAAGAATATGCCGATACGCCAAGGACACGCCAAGGATACGATTTGGGTACAAGGATACGGTACCGACATGCGGGTACGGTACAGGTACAATGCCGACACGCGGACACAATACGGGTACTCCGATTTCTCCAAAGTTTTACGAAAAGCAAAGAAGCGATTCACAATCACCACAAGATCGTTTACCACGACTTCAATACCACAGACGCGCAAAAAAATATCACGGGGATAAGTTTTCCGAACCTATAACAACAATCCAACCGACACAAGTGAGGAGTTGAAAGCAAGACAAATCACAAGAGATGGTCACGAGACGACCGAGCCACCCGAATCTCCCCAAATAACCACAACACCACAAGAGAAGAGAATCAAACACCAAAAGCTCACACACTAACCCACACTCAACCTAGTGTGGTGCCGGAATGACTAAGAAGTTTGTTTTGAGATGTGCTGGCCACTCACCTTCTCAAAACAACCCTTCATGTTCATTCCTACACCATATGACACGGACTACGCACACCGGTCATGTCAAATATCACCACAAACCAAGTCGGTGAAGTCGACTTCAAAGAGACACACTCATTCTATCCCAACACTCGCAACACAGCTGCACAACACAAACGTGACTTCATCTCACTAATCACACCAACCACAAATCAATCCCACACACACTCTCAAATGAGATCCAATCGGTAACCACATTGCCGAACAGGAGTGTCCGAACACAAAGGATATGGCGAGCAAGAAGCTATAACAAGTCGGGTTCACGAAGTGACAAAGCTGACAAGGAACATGCACAAGATCAACGTGTCGACACAGGAGAGTGCGAGATACGGAATTGCAATTCCAAGAAACAAGAGTCCGTCATGTGGGAGAACTTCCACACGAGAGGCGGACAACGCACTACTAATTCGCAAGTGCCAAGACCTAGAGTATTTTGGGAATCATCGATAGGTATATAGCGAAAGATGGTTACAACATCGAGAGTCTCAAAATGAGGAGTTCGAAGATTTTCCCATAACAAGTAGTTTCAGGAGCACCAACCCACCAAGGTAACTCCAAACAATCATAGAGTACTAAATAAAGAATAGGAACGGTCAACACGAGTTCAATGCCATGAACAATAAAACATCATCATCGAGTAAAGGAAAGCACCACGTACTCAGACAACATTACCATTTAAGGAGGGATAGGAACCATTGCTACTCCACTATCAACCACAAGCCAGAAAACTAGTCGCACCACAAACAAATCATTTGCCAACGCAAGCCAAAACCAAGGAAGCAGCACAAACTCGTCATTCTAGACTTAATTCTCAATCTTTGAAACCCAATCATAATCACTCCTCAAATCACCTACCATGAAGGCCTCAAGTACATCACTGCTCTATCTTTCCAAGCACATTCGTCTGAACATCCTTCCACAATCACAACAACCCAAACATGCACATAATCCTCAAACAGCAACTCAAACTCAATATCACATCCGAGTTTCTAAACCATCAAAAATCATCATAATGGAACCCAAGGAACACTTCAAATAATTCCACAAGTCATATAAGCCTCTAAGTGACGCTACAAACTCAATCACCAAGCGATACCACAATTTCACTCATTGAGTCAAAACCATTAACCGATACTTCCAAGAAAACCCCAAGACCACTTCGAAGAACTCACAAGATAATTCCAAGCACATTACCATTCTAAGTCATAAATGATACCACAGCCTCAATCACCAACCTAGAACCTCAGACCAACGCGGCCACAAAACCCGAAATCACTTCGAATAAATCCGCAAGATAACTCTATACACCCTATCGTTTCGAATCTCAAAATAGAACTAAAATCCCGATTTCATAACTCACTCAAAGCACAAATCATGGGAGATTTACTACACCGAACCATCGAGACTAAGACTTTACCTCAAATCGACATCACAAGAATCTCAAGGAAGGATTCAATAACCACCCACTCGACCTCCAATGGACTGGGGATGCCCAACGACCAAGGAGTGAGTAAGAATAATGAAACCGACATCAAGGATGGAATGATGCTCTAGGCACACCGGAACTATCATAGTGCAAGTAATGACCCTGAGAACCCATAGAGAGTAGGTATCTTCTCACGGTCCAAAGGTATTCAAACCGAAAGCTCTGATACCAACTGTAACACCCCTCGATTTTAATAAAACATTTCAAGTATATTTTTTTGAAACCACATATCTAAAAAGGAGGGTGTTAATCATCGTTATCCATCACAATCAATAGAACATTCATTACATTACAAATGATACAAAAGAGAGAGAAGATACATCTACTGAATGTATTATAATTCACCAACTGAAAGGAAAAGGGAAAAGGAGATACAACAGCTCCTACTATCACTGAAATAGATAGGTACAACTATAATAGGACAACAACCTGAAAACTGTAAAGAAGTACAACAGCACAAAGGAAGCCACGATCGCAGCTCCAAGGAACCAGCTGCAAGCTCAAACCCCAAGTCACTTGCAAGAGAGATCCTGCAGTACAATCTTGAAAAATAGAGAGAAAGGAGGGTCTGAGCATTCCACGGCTCAGCAAGAAAACTATTAACTACTACCAAGTGCACACACGAGAATGTATGCCTAAGTGTCCTCACAAGGATAGAGAGAGGGGAGAACCCAAGGCGCAGAAGTACACTCAACCACCAAAACGATGAAGCAAACCAACATTCTCTCTCGTGATAGTAAGTGCAAACCCAAAGGTACTCACCCAACGAGCAACACGTGAAACCATTAGCAAAACCTCCAAAGATAACCCTAACACCACTGCTACCTCGCTACCAATACCACCCACCATTCCATGATTATTATATATTCAGGTGTTAATCATCTTGGAGACATATTTGAGTTAAAGAGGTAGATTTTTCGTTAATCATTTATCATCAAAAATTGTCTCCACTTGACAAGTCAAGGGAGCCCAAGCCATCCATTCCGATATTACCCACATCGTCGACTATGTGAGTCACGTACTAAGAGGTCGCACTAGGTCCTACCCACCACATACAGAGGTTAGGTCACGGGACATCGCAAAGGTCCATCTCCGACTATTCCCCTTTGGCGACACAAGGGAGTTATGCAGGACAACATCGACTCGTTATCGGCATAATCTTCTTGGCGGCTCAAGGAGATCCCACGAGTAATCACACAAGAAAATCATCCGAGTTGGGCAAACTCCTTCCTAAACTCGGGTCGTAACGCGGGTATGGAAAACACATCCTAAACCCGGATAGGTACTATTTATCACACAAAGTCCTACCCACCACACACAAGGGCTAGGTCATGGGACATAACCGAACTTGTCCTTACCCATCCACAACACAAGGGCAAGGGTCACGGGACAACGTTCACATCCAAATATCAATCCCAAGGGTTGGGGCATGCACTCCTCCCAATCCCTTGAATGGTACCCTCCCTACGACATCGAACAACATCACACTCCTCACATGATTATTGATGTTCCATTAGGTTGGATTTAGGTGAATGATTCAAAATTGCCAAGGAGTGGTCCTCGTGGGATCCATCCTTGTATTCGTCGTTCATTAAGTTCATTGCGTTCATTAAGGGGGTACACCAAAGACAAAGAGCAAAGGATTCCCACTAAATTCTCAAGGTTCCACAACCAAGGGCAACCTACCAACAAGCCACGAGACTCGGCACAACACGTTTAAGGGGGCACCCAATGACGCCTAACCTCACAATGTTCCCATTCACCCAATTGCCAACAACCAAGACGAAGTATTGATTTAAGGGCCAATATTTGCCCAAAAGGGATTCTAGTGACCAACTAAATAAGCACAAGAATACTACGTCAACCCGAACAACCCAAATTCCTTAAAACACAACCCAAAGCTCATTCGATCATTTCATCAAACACCTTAAGGGTCTAAGTCCTACGAACCTTCAATCAACGCATCAATCACTCTACGAACCCCAAGCAATTCCCAATTGATCCTACTACGACAATAGAACCCAATTCAAGTCGCCTCAAGCACTATAGACCCAATTACTATGATATGCGAAATCAATACAACACATGATGTGGATTATGAAATTGAAGGAAATCAATAACGAATAAGAATTCTATAGACATCCATGCACACACAAGATAGGAGTTAAGATTTTATCCATCGGAGAATCATTGGAAAGTCGCCAAAAAGGTCGCCGGAAAGGTCACCGGAAAACCTCCATGGCCGAAGTGAACCGAGCACATCACTGCGAAGCCCTCGCGATGCTCTACAACATTTATAAAGATGAAAACATTAGGCTAGCAACCAAAAATCTTCAACCAACATGAGAGGAATGAAACTTACCGAACTATATACATCACCACGGAGAGGAGAGCGAGGGGAACATCATTTCTCCTTCGCATTTTTGTCGAAGCTCCATAGATTGAGAGAGATGGAGGAGAGAAGGGAGAGAGTGTGGGAGAGGGAGGTAGAGAGAGAGGATTAGGGTTGCAAATGAGGGGGATGACCCCATATTTTCGGACCAAAACATATATAGGGGTCCCATGAGAAAACCCCAAACTACCCTTAATGATTTGGTCCGAGCAGCAGGTGCATCGATGCAAGTCAGGTCTGCACCGGTGCAAACTCCATTTGCACCCTTACTGCCTCAACCCAGACCCTTTATGCACCGGTGCAGCTCCCACCTGCACCGATGCAAACCACACCTGCAATGGTGCAACCCTACCTGCACCGGTGCAACTGCTTCAAGAAGAAGGCAGTGCACTCTGAACAACACCTGTACCGGTGCAACCCCAATCTGCACCGGTGCAACTACACCAAAATGCCAAAAAGCTGAAGAATGGTTCCAAAGCCCTCCCGATACACCTCGGACAAGCACCAAACTAAAAGAAGAGGATTCAACGAGATTTCCAAAAGATATATTCGCACTCGAATATGACAAAACGAATATGTAATTCGTATTAAAATTTATGGAGTGTGACAAGATATGTCTCCTCCAAGGGGTGGGTGGAAATGGTCAACTCAAAAATTGGGACGTCAAATGTCACACCTGTATTATTTTTATAAATTTTAAATGATTTAATAATTAATAGAGGAGGAGTGAAGGGAATAATATGCCTTATTTTATTTGTATAAACCATGTGTTTTGATTTATTGAGAAATTAAGTGTTAAATGTTAATAAGAATGATTATAATGATATATAAGTAAGAGGGATGGCACACAAGCGTAATTGAAGAGTAGTAAGGAGGGTAAAGGTGTCTTTTGTTTCCAAAAACTGATTAGGGGTTGTAAGGGAGTGCTAATCTATCATTACTCATAACCTAATTTTGTTGAGAGGTGGTTAGAGAGAGAAAGAAGGAGAAGGCTAGGGTTGGCCAAAATAGAGTGCTTTGAAGTGTGATTTTAAAGAAGAAGTCTTCACCAAAATTAATCCTTACGAAGGGATTATCATCCTCATGTATTTTATTGATCTATTTCAGCCATGATTAGAGGTGGATTAAGGGCTTTTTAAATTAATCTCATTTTGACAGAAATTTCTAGATCTACTCCTTAAAACCTCAAATTCATTGGGATTTAGTTGGGGTTTGATGCTTTGATTTGAATATGTTAGTAGTGGTAATGTCTAGAACACTTTAGGGTCGATTTTTGGATTTTTTGGAGGTCGGATCGAAAAGGATTAGAGCTGGATTAACAAAAAAATTTAGAGGATCAAATTCTGTCCAGGGGGGTACCGGTCCCGGTGGCCAGTAGGTACCCAAGAGGAGCGGGTACCGGTCCCCCATACCGCGGGGTACCAGTCCCTCCTGGGTTTTGGAGGGGAAGATGTTGGGGAAGTCCCGGGAAGTTCGGGACTTGAATTGTCACACTCCAAAAATTTTAATTAATTTCCATGTGTTTAAATAAATCGAAAATCTTTAATGCGTTTAAATCCATCGATTTGATTTGTTCTACAGATCAAAGATCTTTATTCTTAGAAGTCGTAGATAATTTGATTATGATTCTAAAGCAATTTGAATTGTCTCAATCGTAGTCCGGACAAAGAAGTTAGGATCAAAATACTCTTGGAAAAATCAACGTTTCAATTTAGTGCATTTTTTGCCGTTTCGACTGGTACACGTGTACTACATCGACCGGTCGGGGTTCAGAAGAGAGCTATTCGAAACAGGCTCAACCGGTCAGGCCAAATCCATCGACCGGTCACCGAGTGTAAATCTGTTGCGCGATTTTATGTTTTGAAGGGCAGTTTGGGAAATTCATATGGGGTCTTTATATAACCAAAACCCTTGATTTTTTCCATCATTTCAACAGATTTCTTCTCTTTCTACCTCCCTCTTATCTCCCTCTCACTTCTCTCCTCAAATATACCCATCTCTGGTGAGATTTGGAGCTTCCAACCTTCATTAACGTCGATGAGCGCATCGAGGGCTTCGTATTGACGGCGTTGGTTCGTTTATACTCGGTATGTTTTCTCCTCCTCTAGTTTTTGATTCCATAGTTGCTCTCCTCCATTTTCTAATGGTGGAACCTTGTAGGTGGCATCGAGGGCTACGCGTTAATGGATTCGGGTCGCATTGGGAATTTTCTGACGATTGCTCCGGTGACCTCTCCGGTGACTTTCCGATGATGCTCCGATGGGTAACTCTTAACTCCTACATTGCATGTGTGCGTGTGCGTATTTCCATTCCATGTTTCGTGGCTTATCTATCGTAAATTCAATGCATAGTCGTATCATCTGTAGTTCGACTTATTGGCATAGGATGTGTAATCGCATGGTTGTCATTCGATTGATTGGTGTCAGATTAGCCTTGGGTAATTACGTTGGTATTGGAATGATGTTGAAGTGGAGAGAATGACTTATGTGTTGAGGATTACCCTTAGAATGGTCTAGGAACTACGTGTTTAATAAAATGCCCGAGTAGGCCTTGAGGTGGATTTTGGATGTGTTGACTAGGTAAATTGATAGGGGTGAACACTTAGTACGTGTTTGACTTACTTGGGCCGTTACGGTATCGTGGGAAGAGTGAGTTGTAGTGGAATGGGGATTTCCCCCTTTGTTGTCGATTGTGGTGAACATCCTAGATAATTGGAAACTCTTGGGCATGTTAGTGATGTGGCTTTTGTTGGGTACTCGTGTGTATGGTGTGGTCGGTCTAGAGCCTCCTTGATGTGGACCTTACCTTAAAGGGGATTATGGAATCATGGAAAACGAATGATTTGATCGACAATGAAAGGTACCCAATGAACACAATGAACTTGCAATACGAGGGATGGATCCCATAAGGACCACCCTTTGGAAATCCTTGATCTTTCACCTAAACTCACAAAGGAAATAAAGGAGTGGGATGTGTGGTTCGACTTGGATGGTTCTTGCCCAAGTTCGTTTGTCATGTTAAGTGGGAGATACGCATTTCCTTGAAGTCGCGGAATCACTACATGTCATTAATTGGTGATGATCAAGGAAAAGATCCTTTGGCCATAGGTGGGAGATACGAGTTCCCGAAAGTCTCGGAGTATACTCGATACGCTGGCAGGTGGGATCCTGGAACAAATCTTAACACACGCAAATCTTAATAAAGTTGTTTGTGCCTCCCTTGATTTCATCGAGGTTGAGATAAGATTTTGAAAGATAAACTTCTCCTTGATTTCATTAAGTTGAACATTTTTAAAGAAAATCAATAAGTCTTGGAAATTGATTTTTGGAATGAAAGTTGGAAAATATTTTGGAACTACGGAAATGGTCCTCATCGCATGCATACATATTTTATTCTCGCACTCGCATCTTTTGTACAAACTTGGGAAATATTTGGATGTAGGTTCTCTCTACTAGGCTATTGCATAACTCTCTATTTTTAGGTTTTGACCCATCTGTCTAGCTTGGAGCTTGGAGTATTGGATGCCACCCCTTTTGGGTATCCTTGTCTTACTATTTCAGTTTCTTTTAATTTTAAATTCATGTGCCCGAGACTTTAATATTTTATTTATTTGGACTTGTAAACTTAAACTCATATGTGTTTGTGTGTGTGACATTCCCCTTTTCCCTTTACTTCCGTACTTTGGAATAGGTAGTTGTTTATCTTTACTTGTCCTTATTGTCATCTTTTATGTTTCAAAAAAAAATATTTGAAATTCCAAGATGTGACAAACCATGATGCAACGAACAATCCTTTTTTATCTTTACAAGAGTAGAATTTGGAGAATGGAATCTCCTTACAATGATTCCTTTGAAATGAATATAACAATGAAGGCTTTTCTTACAAGAGTATGAAAATTGTGCTTGAGAGAGTAGTGTAAGACTTGTAGGATTAAAGACTTGAAGATATATGCTTAGAAGAGTTGTTGGGAGTCTTCAATGTCTCTTAAATGCTTTTAAATAGGCTCTTGATCACAAATTAGCTATTTATAGCCATTGGGTGGTATTGTGGTAATTTTCTTGACATTGAAATTTGCAATCTACATAATTAACACATGCCGGTATGGGACCGGTATATCGGTCGGTATG
>NMUG010003117.1:0-15157 GCA_002855965.1 Monotropa hypopitys
GTACTGCGGATTAGGTCAGCCGTGTGTGGTTCGACATCCTAGCAATATGCTACATTTTAAATCAGTGCGACAAGGTAGGAGGTGACGTGTACGTGTTAGTCGACTAGTGGGTAGCAAATAACATACGTGTCCTAACTATCCACGCCTAAAGGGATAGACTCCAAGGTCTTATGATACATGAAGTATTCAAAATTCTACTAGAATAAGGACTTTATCTAACAGAAGGAACATATTGAAAAAAATACAGAACATAAAAGATACTCAGAAGATAGAGACGAGAAGTCGAAATCTTATTCTGATTGCTAGTGAGAAATTAGTAATTCGGAATGGCTTTAAGATTGGAGAGGATCCCCTATAAAAGCAAGACTCAGCCCACAACAGAAAGGTACATGCTATTTAGTCTTGCAAGCAATATTGAGTATTTCTCTTAGAGTTTTCTCTTGATTAAATTATTCATCAGACTAACTTAATCATCGGAGAGCCTTCTGACCAACCTCTAATTCCCTTTTGTGAGCATAGATACAGGATCTAGTAGAACGAGATCATCCAGACCAACCAGCTCAACACAGAAAAGTAAGACACCTACGGAGGTAATCAATCTCTTTTTTTATCTCCGTTCTATTGGCACCGTCTGTGAGAAACTCACTCATAAAAGAAAAAGCAAATCAGAATCCGAACAAATATTAGTTTGAAGAAATGGTCATTGATGACAATGACACCCCATCGTTGGAAAATAGGTTGTAGATGGGAAACGAATGGGCGATACCCATTCCGATCCACCTCCAACACCGAAGAAAGCCAGGAATACCCATCCTCGTGTTCAGGGTGCTTGTGAAGGTGCTCCTAGACTAACAGGGAATCATAAAACCCCTACTAGAGGTGCTAGGGGCCCACAGAGGACCCATGACGATTTCCTAGAGGATGGGACCTACGAAAGCAGGGAGGGAGAGTACCTGCAGGAAAGAGACATCTAGTCTCGTTCGCGTTGCTCTTTGTCTCCACCAAGATTCAAATCAATCAGAGATGAGGATCTTGCCAAGATTATCAGGACGCAGAACCAGACAATCAAACGCTTGGAGAAGGAAGTTGAAAGGTTGTCCAAACAACCTCAACAGAATCAACGAAATGAGTCCAAAGGTCAAAGACAGTAACCATCAAGGCTCTTAGAGGAGAGCCAAGATCGCAACATCTGTCCTTATATTTTCGGGAGCAAAAGGACGGTACCGGGAGGTCAAGGGAGCGACCAACAAGGAAGCAGGGGCAGAAGGGATCCACCCCGCCGCCAGTAATGGATGAGGGTTGTCAGGGATCCCCCACAACCCAACAAACACCATAGCAGAACTCACAACCGTGCTCACATCATTCGCCATGAGCATTTTTTGGATTCACTACGGGATCTTAGGAATCAACTCTGTCTCCTAGGGTTCCCGTATAGGAGGATTGTCCTGGAAGACCGACTTGCCCAAACAACGACAACTCGATGCTAGCTGATATCAATTACATGAGGGCATGGATCAACGAGCGTCTCAAAGGCCAACGATCCAAGAGATTGCTAAGCATGCGATCTAGATGATCGCATCGACCTCGCTCTCCAAAGATATCAGTGACTACAAGATCCCTAAAGGATTCAGTCTTCCCAACTTCTAAAAGTATGATAGGAAGACAGACCTGATAGCTCATCTCAAGGACTACCAACAAGCCCTAATCATGCATGATGGATATGAAAGCCTTTACTGCAGGATGTTTGCATCTAGTTTGGACCGGACAATACTCAAATGGTATCACAAGCTGTCCTCACGATCGATCTGCAACTGGGAACAGCTAACCGAGATATTCGTTGGCAGGTTCATGACCAGCTGCGCTGCCCCAAAACACTTTGATTCTCTGATGTCGTTGAGAAAACGACCTGATGAGATGCTTAGGGGGTATGTAGGACGGTATATGGATGCCTACAATGACATCAAGGACTGTACCAAGAAGCAGACCGTATCTATATTCAGGTTAGGACTCTCCTTTGGCGAGAAGTTGAGGGAGTTCCTGACCTTGAATCCAACCGAATCTTTCTCGGAGCTGATGGAAAGAGTGGATCAACATGCCGAGTTGGAGAAGGAGAGCCTCCACGAAGCAAGCCGCAATGCCAGCAGGTCCCATCGGACGCATGTGGTGGACATTGCAGAGAAGAAGAAGAACAAGAATAGGAAGGCCCCTTAGCAAACTCCTTCCTAGAAGGGGGGAGCTGAGGCTGCCCTCCAAACTATGCTTAGAATACCAGGTCCAGAGGCCTAAAAGGACATTAAGACAATGTTCAACGTCCCCATTTTCAGGTTGGTCTACCCCCTGAAGAGCGAGCCTTTCTGGAGGTGGCTCGCGAAATGGGGGAAATCAGCTTGAATTGGAGGCCACATGAATCAAATGCAACTATCACAGGGAGTTCGACCACATGACGGAGCAGTGCCACCAATATAAGCAATTTTTGGAGGAACTTGTGGAGGCAGGCCATTTGAAGCCCGTGTATTGTCCAGACGACCAGACATAATAACGTGACTAGAAGGGTGGAAAGGCATAACGACTCATAAGATGAGGACATGCCTCCAGTGAAAACCATTCATGTGATACATGGGGCCATTGAGATGAGCTCTAAGAATGAGTCCCACGCGCAAAGACGGAAGGAAGGCCACGAGCATCATGTGCTATAGCTCGGGCAAAAAAGTAGAGGGATCAAAGCGAGGAGTTCGAGCAGGTCTTTTTTTTTTTTTGAAAAAGATCTAGACGAGGTGACGTTCCCGTACAACGACGCATTGGTGATCACCCTAAACATCAACAAATTTGACACAGAGAGGATCTTAGTGGACCAGGACAGCTCCATTGAAATCCTATACTTCCAAGCTTTTAAGAAGACGAGTCTCTCAAACCGACCTCAAACCAACTCGGATTCCACTCATCGGCATCAGTGCAGAACCAGTTTTCTCTATGAGCGTCATCACCCTTCCTGTGTAGATAGGAAGGGTGACCATGGATACATAGTTTCTAGTGATAGATGTTCCATCAACTTATGACACCATCATTGGGCATACATGGATGCACATGATGTGGGTCATACCATCCAACTACCATCAGATCATCAAGTTCCCAGGGCCCAAGGGAATAGAGAGCATCGGGGGGAAACTAGAAGTCAGCCAAAAACTGCTCCATGGTTTCCATCAAGACAAGCCCCAATGCCGAGCAGGTGAAATCCATCAAAATACTAGACTAGTCTTTCTTGGAAGACGTCGGAGTGGATCCGTCTGCCCGAGTGGTAGAGAACATGAGAAAGGTACTTGTCCACGATACTGATGAGGATATGTATTTCCTAATTGGGGATGAACTTTCCAAGGATGTTGTCAAGTTAGTACGAGTCTTAAAGGACCACATTGATGTATTTGCTTGGAACCTACAAGAAGTATCACGAGTAGAGCCAATTACAATGTCATGGACTGAACATTGATCCATGCCACAAGCCAGTCATACAGCAGAGAAGACAGTCAACCACACAACATTCAGAGGTTGTTATTGAGGTAGTTGATCGATTACTATAGACCAATGCTATCAGGGAGGTCTACTATCTAGAGTGGCTCTTCATCACAGTAGTTGTGAAGAAAAAGAATGAAACCTAGACGGTCTGCGTCGACTTCACTAGCCTTAACAAAGCATGCCCCAAGGACATCTTTCCCATGCCAAAAATCGATCAACTAGTGGATTTCACGGTGGGATACAAGCTAATGAACTTTCTGGATGCCTATAGAGGGTGTTACCATATTGCCATATATGAGCCCGACCAAGAGAAGACATCATTCATCACTCCTTTGGGGCTGTACTATTAAAAGGTCATGCCCTTTGGCCTACACAACGTCGGGGCAACATATCAGAAGTTAGCAACACTGATGTTTAAGGACTTGCTGGGCAAGAGTATAGAGGTCTACATCGATGATATGGTGATCAAATCCAAGGGGATGGATTTCCACCTCATGGACCTTTGCACACTTTCCAAATACTCCGGGAGTACAAGCTAAAGTTGAATGCATCCAAATGTGCTTTTATGGTAAGTTCTAGCAAGTTCCTTGGCCTGGTAACCCGGAGGGGCACAGAGGCCAATCCAGATCAAACCGTTGTATTGCAAACCCTCCAAAGTTCGAGAATGACTAAGGAGGTGCAACGATTGACTGGAATGATTGCCGCACTCAACGAGTTTATCATTAGATCGTCAGACAAGTGTAGACTTTTCTTCCAGTTGTTGCGAAAGAGAACATATTATTCTTGGGGGAAGATTGTGAGACGACCTTCCAGGACATGAAGGAATATCTTGCCGCACCACCGTTGATCGCTACACCAGAGCCAGGGGATGTATTGACTGCCTACCTTTCAATTTTAGAGCATGTTGTTAGTGCAGTACTGATCAAACAGGAAGAAGGGTAACAAAAACCAGTATACTATGTCAGTAAGACATTGCTAGACACTGAGACCAGGTATTTTTCATTGGAGAAATTGATCTTAGCTCTAGTGATGACTTCAAGGAAGCTTCAACATTACTTTTTGGCTCATACAATTGAAGTACCAATCATCCATTCCATTGGGACTGTTCTGAGAAAGGCAGATCTTTTGGGAAGGGTTGCGGCTTGGTTTGTTGAGCTCGGAGAGTATGACATCAAATGTGTTTCCCGAACAGCAATAAAGGGACAGGTCCTTGTAGATTTGTTACAGAGTTCTCACAATATTTTGCACGGACACCAGGACAACAACAAGAAGGACAAAACATTCATATTCATCCCGCGTTGCCAGATGTTGATAAGCCGCATACGACAGAGCTGTGGAAACTCTTTGTGGACGGATCAACATGCAACAGAGGATCCAGAATGGGTATAGTTCTATTTTCACTGAAGGATTGACTTTAGAACAGTTAGTCCGCTTAGTTTTCAAAGCCTCCAACAACGAAGCAGAATACGAGGCATTGATTGTTGGGCTTAAGAGTGTAAGGAGATGTGGAGCTGAGGATCTACGGATCCACTGTGACAGCCATCTTGTCATTAACCATCTCTCAGGAAAATACACTACAAAGGATGACAAGATGACCTCATATGCAGTTGCGGTCAAGAGGATCCTCCAACAATTTAAGAAAACAGAGAGTCCAAATCAGCTCCAAGCAAAACAGTCATGCAGATGCATTGGCTTGTCTTGCCTCTTTTGTATCTTCAGAGCTCTGCCATACAATAAGCATTAATTCTCTAACCCAGCCGAGCATCCAGACAAAGGACTCAGAAAAGACCTTTGATTTGGATATAGGCCCGAGCTAGATGAACTCGATCATCGCTTACCTTACAAAGGATGAACTCCTCACATACAAGAAAGAAGCACATAAAATAAAGATCAAGTCAACAACGTTCTCGCTCTCGCCAAATAAGATCCCGTATAGGAAATTTTACAGACTCGTACCTACGCTGCGTACACCTAGACCTTGTTCAAAAACTTCTTTATGAAATCCACGAGGGTGTGTGTGGCAGTCACACATGAGGACGTTCAATAGCGCACAAGGTCATCTCTCATGAATATTGGTGGCCATACATGCAAGAGGATGCAAAAGTCTATGCCAGAAACTGCGAAAGTGTCAGAAGTTCTCTCCCATTATACATGCTCCTTCATCAGACCTAACACTTCTCACAAGTCCATAAACTTTTGCTTAGTAGGACCTAGACATAGTGGGACTATTGCTGAAAGCCAAAGGAATGAAGAAGTACCTATTGGTGTGAACAAACTACTTCACAAAGTGGATTGAAGCATAGCCATTGTCCAAGATTACTGAGCACAACACAAATCAGTTCGTATGGAAAAACATTATCACAAAGTTTGGGATCCCATATGCCATTGTATTAGACAATGACACACAGTTTCAAGATAAGTTCAAGGTGTCCTGCTCAATATACAAGATCAAGTATTTCTATGCCTCAGTCAGCTACCCATAGAGCAACGGACAAGCAGAAGCATCCAACAAATAATCTTTGATGACATCAAGAAAAGGTTAGAAAAATCCAAGGGAAGATGTGTGGATGAACTATCTATGGTCTTCTGGGCTTACCGTAGAACACCCAAGAGGCCCACTGACAAAACACCATTTTTCCTAACCTATGAGACATAAGGAGTTATTCTAATAGAGGTTAGCATTCCCACTACTTAGCAAACGAGAAGAGAGAAAGGGCACTCATCAGGCTGGCCTCCTATCAAGAACAACTGGTCAAATTCCACAATCTAAAGGTACACCCAAGGGAATTTGGAATTGACGACCTAGTTTTAAAGAAAATTCTTGGGAACACCAAGGATCCAGCAAATGAAAAACTTGTGCCAAATTAGGAAGAGCCATATAAAGTGATCGGGAAGGCAAGCCAGGGGCTTACAGACTACCAGATCTGGATGGAGTCAAGATCCCGCTCACCTGGAATGTTTTCAATCTCAAAAAGTTCTTTCAGTAGAGTTGTAATGAGCACTTGTATTTTCAAGATGATATGCAATAAAAGAACTGCATTTTCTCTCAGCACAATTTCTCAACTAATCAACACGAATTATGAAGTAAAGAAGGAAATGCTCATAAAGCCTTCACTTCCTCACTATGGGCAATAATCCCGAGTAGAGAATACTCTGAATGGGTTGAGAATGCCCAAGATCAATATTTCCGAGCTCAGATCCTTTAGGGGATGATAAATCCTAAGGTACTGATTTCAAATATGGATCGGAAGCCTAGGGGTTGTAGTCGTCCTAAACCAAAAGCTATCTTTAGTGGATGAGAAGTCCCAAGATAACCCATGTTCAAAATAGGTGAGAAATCCAAGGTCCACAGTGGTCCTTAGCCGAAAAAGCCATCTTCGGGGAACAAATGTTACAAGAGGACCAAAGATTAAAATGGATGAAGGAAAAGTAAAACGCCAAAGAAGCACATAACATCATTCAGAAAATGGAAGATATACAAATAGAAGATATCCAAAAGTATTTAGAAGTAAAGACAATTAAAAGTCCACATTAAAGCCAACAGAGGTTCCAAAGATGAAAAGTTTGCATTAAAGACCAAAGAAGTACAAGCATTGTTCAAAGACAAACAAAAAGAACAAAACAGTCCTAGTTGACATCTATGACATCTGGTGCCTGGACAGTCCCAACACCAGCAACAGATACAAATGGGTCAACAGTTGGGTTTGAAATGGTAGCATCAAGAGAGACAACCTCAGTATCAATAGTTACAGGAATAACGTCTAGACTGGCAAGAACCTCTAGAGGAGGAGCCACACTTGGTATTTTTTTAGGAACAATGGCTTCAGGCTCAACTGCAGGAGGTATCATATCAGGACCAACCTCTTCAGCAGAGAGTGGGGTGGGCTCCGTGGATAAAGCCTTGCTGGGCAGGGGAATCTCCCTTCGAAGAGGGAATCCTTTACCACACTACATGCATCCATGACAATCTCTCACATCTCTATAAAGATAAGGTCCTTCAGGTAGGGTAGCTGCTCAAATAATTGAGCCTCATAGTTCTTTGAGGTTGTCTCAAAACCTTTGGCAAAGCCCTGATTATGAGCCTCTTTCGCTGCATGTTTAGCCTTCAGCAGCTCAACGCGGGAGTACTCAAGCTCCAATGATTTAACCTTGTATTTTTTGTCACAACAGTTTTCTCAGCTTCAAAGGCCTTGGTCCTTTGGTCCATTTCAGCTCGAGCATCACTCCTCGCCTTTTCAAAGGCCTTTGGCTAAGATTGCTTCCAGTCTTTGAATCTCTTTCTGCTCTGCGGCTAGAGCAACAAAGGCATCGTCGTGCTTCTTAGATATGAGGTGGTCCTTGTCCTCATTCTTTTTCATCAAGGCAATTTCATTCTTCATATGGCCAGTGTCTTTTCCGTGCACAGTGTGCAAGCATTGGTAACGATCAGATAACTCATTCGCACATTGCACAACCTGTTAAGGAGAAAAAAAAGGAAAATTCAGAATTTAAATTGAATGTGAAATCATAAAGGATAAAGGAATACAGGTAGACATTGGTGAAGATTGAAACCTTTAGAGAGTATGAGAAGATCATGTAGGACAAATCTCTAGAAGAGAACAAGGCCTCTTCAGCTATGTCTTTGGAAGCATCACTGCTCGAGCTATCCCGTAGGTGGAAGCCCCATCCAGAATCCGGTCACTCTTCTTGACCACATTGTCGCCCTCCTTTAGAAGGACGGGATCCCAATCCTCGCCGTCTTCAGTGGACTTCCACTTGTCCGCACAGGTGAGTTCATCCCTCATTTGCTTCTCTGTTGCTTGGGACTCCTTGGGCTGATCAACAGTCTCTTTGGATCTATGGCGGGTCCAAGGAGGCTGATTAGCTACATTAGGAGCCACGAGGAGAGGAGGAGGTGGAGCCTAATTGGAAATGGAAGCAGGAGGAGGTGATTGAGGCGCGACAACAGTAGCAACAGTAGCAACAAGACTAACAGGAGCAGTGATTGTGGTCCTCTTCGGAGGAGCAGTGATTGTGGTCCTCTTCGGAGGGATGGGTGATCGGCCTTGCGGTCCTTTTTGTACAGGTTTACAAAATTGAAAGAGGTCATATTGTTGTCCCAATCTGCCAGAGAAGAAAGATCACCTACTTTAACACGGGAAGATGTCATGACGATCTCTACTGAGCTTGGAGAAGTGCGTGACTCCCAGTGTTCTACCTCCTAAAGAATGTCCTTTTCATAGCCTTCTCTGGGACCAACTCTAGCTAC
Organism: Monotropa hypopitys; assembly: GCA_002855965.1. Lineage (NCBI taxonomy): Eukaryota > Viridiplantae > Streptophyta > Magnoliopsida > Ericales > Ericaceae > Monotropa > Monotropa hypopitys. The sequence continues at coordinate 8,759 of NMUG010003117.1, forward strand.
CGTAACTCCTAGGTCATGGAGATGCACTCTTACTGGGATGGCTAGCTCGGCTGGGGCGATGTCCGAAACAAGTCCTGGATGCCAGGTGCCGCGGTACCCTCGGTAGTGTGGGGTATAACCCAATAGACTGTCAACGGAGCAGTTAATCAGTTGCCCAGAAGGTAGAATGAAGTTAATGGTCTTGGACACTTCTTTGGTTTTGACAAATTTGTTGTGCAATGAAGTTTTATTCACCCGAGGGTCTGCAACAACAAGGGAAAACAAAGTTAATGTTCAGAAAGCAACAAAATAAAAGAAAGATAAAATCAAAAAGAAATACTAACAAGGCGATCTGTTTGCCCGGGGAATTATGTATTCTCTTTTGGACCAGGAAATCATTGTCGTCCCCTTTAGTTGAATCAGGGAGCCACAAGACTAGTTTGCCCTGATCAGACCGTACCTTGAGGTACCAGACGTCTTCTTTTATGTGATTTATGGTGTAGTGGTACAGTAACTCTTAGAGACAGATCTGGGAGCCAGTGACCTAGTTTAGCATGGCAACACCCCTCACAATCTAAATTTTGTTGGTGGCCACTTGCATCTGGGTCAAATTCAAGTAAGATAAGAGATGTCTCAGTAGGGAATGAAGAGGGAAGCACACTCCAGCTTCCACGATCTGGATTACTGGGATATGGAGGGTGTTGTTGTTTACAGAATTCCGAATGTAATCTGCATGTGCCAAGCTAACAACGACATCCTACGGAATACCTTAATCCTGTCAGAATTTCTCTATTTTCCCTAGGGTATCGACAAAAGATCGAAAAAGCCCATTTTTATTTGAGGAATGGAGAAAAATAAAGAACACTATAGAAATTGAAAGGGAGAAATAAAAAAATGAAGGAGAAATGAAGAAGACTTACAAAGGAAAATGTGAGATCAGAGGATGCAGAAGGAGAGTAAGGGTTCTCGGGAGCTCTATTTCGCAAAGAGATTGAGAAATGTGGAGACATGTGGCAATTTTGGGGAGTGTATGCATTATTTAAAGCGAAGGGTTAGCACACGTGAAGGGTCGTTTTCCTCAAAAGGAGTGTCTGGGACCCATCATATTAATTACACATTTAATGAGACATTCCAAGTAAAAATGACGGTTGGACTTTATCGATAAATAGAACGACATCGTGTAGGCCGATTGTTTAACTTTGTCCACTCTGGCTGTGCGGCTGAAGTAGCGAAAGCTAGGGGCAATTCGGTGGGGTAAATAAGGATTTTCCACGTGTAAAGGGTAAATCTGGATCCCCTGGGCATTTAGATTGCAGCGCGGCACGTGCTATCCAGATATTGGATATAGAGAGTCACATGTCATTAGTTCTCCCGCACTATGGATCAGGTCTGCCCTGTGCATACTGACATCCTGACAATGCGGAAGATAAGTTACAAGATTTAGACGCATACAAATGAATCTCTAGTATAGTCAACCACATGCAAGTCAGTGTATCCGCACTGCGGATTAGGTCAGCCCTGTGTGACTCAATATCCTGGCAGTGTGGTACATTATAAACCAGTGTGAAAAGGTAGCAGGTGACGTCTACACGTGTTAGTCGACTAGTGGGTAGCGAATAACACACATGTACGGGCTATCCATGCCTAAAGGGATAGACTCCAAGGTTATATGAATATGGAAATTATTCAAATTTCCACTAGGATAAGGACTTTATCTAACAGAATGAACAAATCGGAGAAAAATACGAAACATAAAAGATACTCAGAAGACAGGGTCGAGAAGTCCAAATTTTATCCTGATTTCTAGTGAGAAAATAGTAATCCAGAAGGGCTATAAGACTGGGGAGGACCCCCCTATAAAAGCAAGACTCAACCCACAATAGAAAGCTATATGCTATTTGGTCTTATAAGCAGTATTGAGTATTTCTCTTAGAGTTTTCTCTCGATTAAGTTATTCACCGAACTTACATAATCATCGGAGAGCCTTCTGGCCAATAGCGGCGGGAGGTCCTCTAACCCCTTTTTGTGAGCACATTTACATGATCCAGTAGAACCAGATCACCCAGGTCAATCAGTTCAACCCAGAAAAGGACACCTACAGAGGTAATCAATCTCAGTTTTACCCATGCATAGTTGACTTTGAATGTCCTCTTTCTTAGAGTTGTGTGCATTCTCTCTCCCTCTCTCTAGACGTTCAAGTTCCAACCTCTAAACTCCACACCCATGGCTAAGCTCAAACGAAGCCTCCTCTTCTCACTTCTCTCTGTTTCCTCTCTCTCCCTCTCCATTCTCCTTTTCTTCCTCCTTTCTCCACCTCCACCTCAAACCCTCCCTAACTTCCCCTCCTCACCCCTCTCGTGATGTGCACCCTAGAATCTACCTAACACAATTCATGCACAAATCACAGAGACAACATATATGTGGTTTCCTTAATCAATAAGATTAAGGAATGTCAATGGAAGGTGGAGAAAATTCACTATGAATGGAGTATTTTAGCGCCTTGAATCTCTTTGAGCTCTCATTATCTCTCTTTTGCCTTTACCACTATACTGATCACTCATACAATGCATGGATTTGTACAAGAAGAAAAATGCAAAAGAATGAGACAACCATAAGACTCTCTTATGGATGCCACGGAGTGCCATTATAGATGTCTTGAATGGCTTTTGTTTTCCATCGAACGCCTCCATAATTTGAGGCTCGCTTTTGAGCCAAATCCCACAATGGCAAAAAAACACTGAAATTGACATTGCCCCCCTCCAATGCGCCCTTAAGCACCATGCATCAGAGCGATGTTGATCAAGTCCAAACAGTATTGGAACTTGACTCATGTAACATCCTTGGTAAGCATGTTAGCTGGAGTATCTGTAGTTCCGAACTTCTGAAGAAGAATATCCCTTTCATCCAAAATCTCCATGACGAAATGGAATCAAACATCAATATGCTTGATGCGGGAATGGTGAACCTAGGTCATTGCCAAGCAAATAGCACTCCGACTCTCACAAAAGACCTTTACATGTTCCTTAATAATCCCAAAGTCTTCGATCAAACCATATAAATATCCAAATAGCCTCCTCAAAGGCTTATGTTACTATAGTATACTTTACCTCCGTAGTATATAGAGTTATTATTGATTGCAAATTTACCTTCAACTAATTGATCTTATTGCGAGCATAAACACATATCTTGTAGTTGATCATCGCTAATCCAAATCCCCAACATAGTCTGAGTCCACATATCCGACAATTTTCTCACTTCTCTTGAATTTTAACATGGCATCATAATACCCAGAATGTACTATAGAATCCATTTGATGAATTTCCAGTGTCCTTTCTATTGATACTAGATTTTGCCCCACCACCTATAAAAATACCAAATATGTACAAGCATCAACTCATCGTCCTGAAGCTGCATCAGTGTCATTTCACTGGTCCAAAGCTATGTCAAGCATCAGACTCCGAAGAAGACAGACTACATCAATACAATTGACCAAAGTTGACCATGTCACAATAATTATCCTACCGAAACAGGAAGCTCAATGCCAACTGGAGTCAAAACAGCCACTCGGGCCATTTTCGTCAAACAAATCAAGGCACCGAAGTGCCACTTCATTACAAGCACATTCGACCAAAGCCGACATTCTCATGATGATCCTTGTATCAAAAGAAGAAAAATGCCTGTAAGCATGTCCCAATCGGACACCAATGGTATCTTGGGAAATTTCAAAATCAAGTTAGGGCTTCAAAATGTTATTGCACTATAAATATATTCGGCCGAAATTGAGCATACGACAACAATCCTCGCATCAAGATGAGAAGAATGATACTAAGCATGGTCGAATCCGACACCAAAAAGTTAGGTCAGACTGTCAATAAATCAAACTGGAATTGAACGGGACTGTATAGAGCGCAAAAGGGGAATGCAGATTGAGGTGAGGCCCACCAATCATTCCCCACTCATCTGAGTGGACGACCAAATACAAGAAAGCCAACTCTTCATTCCACACATTGGGCAAAGTGCATTTTCCATGTCATCAACTTTAGACGCCCTTATAGGCGCATCCAATTTTTTTCTACAAACAAAACAACTGTCTCAACATTGCGCATCTGGGGTTGAGTGTGCATTGTCATGTACTCAAGTTGGATGTTCCTATAGACCTTTGGACTCCCCTATAGACGCGTTTAGGGGTCCAAATTCTCTTATAAATAGGATCTCTCCCCCAAGACTTTCAACAAGAAATCAAACACACATACTACACCACACACATAAATCTGAGAGTCTCTCTCTCTAGAAAGATCTCCAAGCTGCTAAATGCTCTGAACACCTGCCAAAAACCCCCCTCAGAAACCAAAACCTTGTAATCCAACCATATACTAACAATTGTCTTTATATGCGAAAACTTTTATATAGTCTAGACTCAGTGTTGGGTGGTCGTATATATGCCCGAAAATAATAGTCTGGTTATATTCAGATTAAGTCTGTAATATCCAAACCCTATTGTAAATATGCAGGTATACTGTCTATATAAATTTCAATGCAATAAAATTCTTGCGTAAATTTCAATTTCTATCTTGCATTTTCAATTCCATAATGTAAATAAATATTGTCTTAATAAACTAGAGAATATTCAAAGAGTGAAGTATGCTCTCTAATTGTCGCTTTAAGTGGATGTTTTACATTAGAAAAATTCATTGCTAAGACCTTAGTCCATCAAAGGCAACATGATTAATACACTATTCTCATAATACATGGTCTACCATAAAATAAAATATGCTATGTGACTGTCATTTTTAAGTGAATCCCTCACATTAGAAACTCATTATTTAGACCTTGGACCATTAAGGATAGCATGTTTGCACATTCTTTTGCACTGTAAATATCATATCACTGCTAACCAAGCCAAAGATAATTTAAAGCATAAGGATCACTTTTTGAAAAAGTAGTATCGAAAGGGTGATGTGTAGACATATTTACTACTCGTAATAATAAATCCCCGAATTCAAGTCTCTGGTATGAAAATCAAATGAGTCACTATATAAAATCATCCTTATATGGATGATGAATTTTAAAAAAAAACCATTCACAATGAGTAATGAATTTTGGAAAGAGAAATTCGCATATCAAGGGACACCTGCATTTTCAAAAAATTCAACTGGGAGCAAACTCTTGCATTCTAAAAACATTTTATTCGGGCAAACCCTCGCACTTTTGAAACATCCAGTTGGAATCATATTTCTGCATTTGTACAGATGAAGTTGGAATTATATTTTTGTATTTTCAAAAAAAGAAGAAAACAAAAACTGGTGTAGTCAAACCAAAAAGTAGACTACGACAAAACGGGATGAAAGCGAGCATAGTTAAAACCTGAAAGGGAGCTGTGATAAAAATGGCAAAATAAAAACCAACATGGGATCTGATCTTGGACTATGGAAAAAATCATTTAATACATGTGCTAGTGAAAACCTTAAAACAGTGGTAAACAAATTGGCAAGAAATAAAATAAAAAGGAAAGTTCTGCAAGAAATCATCCACAAAATAAAATATAACATGTCTTGGGATTCAATTTTGCGATCAAGATCAACATCAAAACTAGTTTTAGTAGTTCGAAATTCAAAACTCAAGACTGGGGTAGAAAAAGTACGAGCAAACATTGCAAGTTGAGTTGAAGGTATGCAAACTCAAGACTATGGCATGATGAAAACTCGCTAGAATAAAGTGGCTTGAGAATCTCATTCAAGGTTGTCATTGAATCAAACCCTAATTATCGATTATTAACCAGGATTATGGATGAGGAAAATCTACCATTGTGCAAGTTGAATCCAAGGAGGTGTAATCTATATATCAAACAGCCTTACACCCTCCAAGAAATTATCTAAAACCTTCTGGCACAACTACAAGCTGGAAACTAACCTGTTGTACTGTCACACTCCGGAAAATTTAATTAATTTCTATTTATTATAAATTAAAATTCTTTATTCATGGAAGTCATAGATAATTTGATTACAAATCCAACACAACTTGAATCGTCTCAATCGGAATTCGGACGAAGAAGTTATGACCAAAATACTCTCGGAAATTCCATCTTTCCAATTCAGTGGAAAATTGGCCGTGTCAACCTGTACACCATACCGTCGTCGACCGGTCGAGATTGGTCAGTGAGGCATTCGTAATAGCCTCGAACGGTCGACCGTACCGTCGTCGACCGGTCGCCATGAGTCAATTTTGTGCGCGAACTGGTTTAATGAAGGGGAAGTTTGGGGATTTCACTAGGGGTCATATATATACCCTATACATGATTTTATCCCATCTTCTTCCCCATTTTGAAACCCTAGCCTCTCTTTCTACCTCCCTCTCCTCCTCTCTCTCACTTCTCTCATCCATCTCTCTCAATCCGGTGGGTTTCGGAAGAAACACAAAGCA
>NMUG010003118.1:0-15152 GCA_002855965.1 Monotropa hypopitys
TATATATATATATATAGTTCTAACCGTACACAACATATAATGCATGTACATAACCAGCATTTTTATCGTTTTTGTTTTATGGAATTAAGAACAAGCAAGGCAGTTGGAATCTATGGGCATATATCATACCTATTTAAGTAGTCCCACACTATGACCAGAAGGCAAACTGGAAAGCAATCCGTGGAAGCGCCCTACTCTGCTTAGATGACCGTTTGAAGACTTGGATTGGTTAGAACACAAAGTGATGTGATACATGGTTTTCCTTTTCCTTCGTGTCCGGAACAAGTAATCTTCTGTGTCTAAAACGTAAGAGACCTAATACATATCAATACACACATATTTAGCATAACATCATAGTGATTTGTAAATACTTGAAGAACAGAAGTGAAATTAACAGACCTTAGATGAGTTGCAAGCTATCTTGCACTCTAGACCATTCACAATTTGGAGTCCCTCCATGGCTTGGCATGAAGCAGAAAGCTCGTCCCCAAATCTATATTTGCAATTATTTCTGCAACAAAAAAAAAAGAATGCATTCACTAACCAACAAAATTGCAATTTTTCTTTGTGAACTTCCGCCATTCAATAAATACCTTCTCAAAAAAATTCCAGGCTTCTCCTTCCTGTCAGGAACAAGTGACAAGAAGTCATTATGCAGATATGCTGCAAAATTAGGATCCGCGGTAACTGCAGTTACTTCAGGCTTATCATGGTCATGGTCCATAAACTGAATGGACAAACGAGTTGGTGCACATGACTGCAGCAAATTTAAATCCACTAGTCAATATAGAAAACTTCCACACATTTAATAAAGGATAAATTTTGCACCCAAGTTGTACAAATGTGAAAAGAATGCACAAGTATCAGAAAGCAACACATTCAATCCTATATACCTTTTTTTCCTCAAATCAGGAGATAGAAAACACTTTCAAATGTGTAACCAAACAAAGAAGGCAAAAGTATAAGAACCTACACATTCGGTCCGATATATGTTCTCATCATGAAGAAGAACACGTGAATTTTCATGATAAACCACATCAGCAAATCGTCCAGGTTTTCTTGATGTTTCATAAGCATGTAGTTGGAGAAGTTCGTTGTCCATGTCATCGGCTGCAACTGTTAGAAGCTACAGAAGATACCAAGAAGACAATCTTCCAAATCAGAAACAAAAGAGGAATACAACACAAATAGAGATAGAAAAGGAGGGATTACCTGTTTAACAAGTTTGTATATCAGCTTGTCTAACGTGAACAGAACATACGACTGAGTTCCAATAATAGCTCGGCAATCATCCTCGAACTTTGTATTGTCAGAGGAACCATCGAGTAAATTGTACAGCGCACTTATGAATCTAAAACACGGAAGGGGAATGCATATTAATAAGCGTAACCTAGGCATGTTGTTTGAATGAAGATCTTGCAAAGTCAACCCACCTAGCATACAGATCAGTTGGATTTGTATCATTCGAGCCCCTCCATTTCTTTTCAGCAGATGAGGAATTAATCTTTGCTGACTGTATTCTCTCGTAAATGGTCTGCAAATTTAGGGGAACAGGAAAAAAAAGTACAGGTCACAGTCATATAGAACACACCCTAAAAGATCAATGACACACTGATTTCTCAAAACAAACCAAGGCTTACTTGATGAAGCCTGAAAAGCACATAGAAGGAATCATTTCCATAAAAAACACGAGAATCCTTCTCTTTATCATGTGATGGCACAGAAACATGCTTTGCAAGAGGCTTCACTGTTTGTAGAAACTGCTCAGAGAAGGGAAACAACATTCCATAGCCTTCAATATCATGGGCATCGGCCATCCCTTCAGCCTCGCCTTCACTTTCTGCCTTATTACCATTCTCTTCAAGGTCTCCATCATCTTCCTCGCAATTCTCACCATCGGCAAATTCACTTGCTAAAGCATCACCAATTTCAGAAGCATTCTCACTGTTCTCCGATGATCTCTGAGCACTCTCCTCACATTCATCATCGGCATCAGCATCATTTTCACCTCTTGCCTCGCCGCAAAATAGATCTTCCCCTTGACCAGTTTGACGTTGACCGGTCGCAGCACTATCCTTTGACTTATGCATAGCCTTTGTACCACCACCTCCATATGCTGCAAATTTGTCCTCAAAATGCCCATTGGGAGAGAGTTCACCCTCTTCTCTTTCAACTTTAAACTTCGCAACAGATTCTTCACGATGTCTGTGAACCGGGATGCCTTCTGCAACTACCCCATTTGAAGATGAAGCTGGTCTTGCACGAGCACCACCCTGTAGCATTATAGGATCAAAGATCTTACACTGATAGATGACCGATCAATGAACAAGATCGAAGCAGCCAATATAAAACAATACAGATTATTTAATAAAATCTGATTATTCAGATAAACGGATCATTTCTCCAGATGAATTTAACGGAGGGAAAAAGGATCAGTGCCCAGAATGAAGCAGTTAACAACACAAAAATATAGTGCATCAACTTTCACAAATGCAAACCCCGTTGTGATGTTAATTTATTAGAATTAGCATTACATACACACATGTGCCACGTGGGATTTGAGAACACTATGTCTACGCCATTTTGGTGGCATGGCACCAATCAGCAGCTCATAAAACCCTCTGTGATTTCATTATATACTTCTCATAAGTCTATTTTAACAAGAAGAAATCTGATCAATGGAGAATTGTACTAACCAGATACTTTGAAAGTAAGAAACCTCTTTCGTAAGGCAGTTACTCATTTTTCCGTACTCCTTAGATACGCATCACCAGAGGAGAAGACGTAGATATAAGTACATAAAGAAGACAGCATAGTAAATATATCAGCTGGCAAAGTGAAGCACTTAACCGACAGATCATGAGTTATCCTACTTGAAACTAAAGAACGCAAATTTTAGGGGAACTACGCCAGAAACCTTCTCCTCTTTCTTTAAATAAGCAGGCAAAAAACCTAGTGCATACCTCTGATGAAGGTAAAATTTTTTCACTAGGCCTCATTTCATGCCGACACCCAAGAGCAGCATTCCCACGTCTGATCGGTGTAGCACAAAGCCCTTGCATCAAAAGGTGCATCTCAGAATCCCCACAATCAACACGAAGAAAATGGAACCAAAAGAATGAACAGTAAAGTCTAGGTCAGAGAAAAGGACGGAATAAATACAAGTTACACAAGATTAGAGATTATGCAAACCAGATTTAACTTCCGTGTTCGGTCTTCCATGATATTCATCAGTTTCAGCAGCAAGAGATGCATTAAAACATACTAACTGCTCGTTTGAAGTAGCTTTTCTGCTGAGTCCAGATGTTTCATCGCCCATAATACCAGTACTTAGAACATTCCCAAGTTGAGGGATGTTACATAAAGCATCACTTTTAAACCCACCATGATTTGCATTATCAGGGCCATCTTCTTTAACCCCATTCTCGCCATTTACTAACAAAACTATGCAGGACCTTGATTGTTCAGGTGGAGTTCTTTCATCACCATTTCTGGATGGACTTGATAATTTTGTAGAAGTGACAGTTGTACCACCAATTGGACTGCCATCACCTTTCCCAACCCTTCGTGATATTTGATTCTTAGCCTTTATGACGTATTCGGTGTCCTCTGCCCCCTGAGAAGACCGACAAGGAACCCCAAGCATTGGTTCGAGGAAGGTTGTCCAGATCTTCATGACTTTATCCAGCTGTTCATGTGTACAGACTTCGCAACAGGAATATTTGATGAGCTGGTACAGGTCCTCGTGGATGTCTGAATCAGTATACTCGAATTGCATATGCGGAATAATAGGTCGTCTATTTTCAGCAGCAACAGCAAGCATCAGATCGTCCTCCTTGTTCTTCTTTTCACTGATTTCTTTGATCTCGGTCAATAAGGCTGTACAAGGAAATTAAAGCATGACTTACAATCCATTGCAACTGGAAAAGGCCATCTCAATTCTTATCCCTCGCATAAACTATTGAGTTACTCATGTGGAAGATAAATTTTACAACTATTGACAGAATTTGTTCACGTAAGTGTCAATATGGTTTCATAAAGAATATCCCAAAAACAGGGCACTGGTCGATTGTGAAGATCTTACTCGAACAGTATGGATTCCGACACTAATTGGTGGCTATTTTGATATTTTGTCAGATTACCAAGTTGTGTTGGAGATAATGTACTGGTTCTTTCCTTTTTTGTTTTTGAAAAATGCCATGGGCAATGGACTGATTCTATTTCAATGGATGTCCAATTTCCAAACACCCCAGCAATCAACAAATAATGGAGCGCGCATAAAAAAACTTGCATGTATAGGAAAAGTCACACCAGATGCCAGATCAACTGAGTCTCCAGAAGATGTTTATTCTTTAATTATTTTCAAAAATATCTTCAAAGAATGAGATAGACAGCCTTCGTCATAAGTTCTGAAATCTTCATTCGGAGGGGGAAAAAAGAACGGTTAGGACTCTTACCCTGAATACAAAGGAGGATAGGAGTCCTAGGAAATAATAAACAAATCAAGAACCTTAAACATTCATAATACAACAAAACCAATCATTGAGACAAAGAGGCAAACCAAAAATCTAAAGGCGACGCGTGAGAGTATGGTAAACAGCAGAAAGCATAAGATTGGATGAACCCTCAATTGATCATGGTCCAGCTCTGCAACCAGAGGGGATATAAGCAAGAGAGATGGGAAATCCATCTTTATCTTCATCTAATATATTATAGCTAAAGGAACCTCATTATTAAACATATAATTGTGCATATGGGATGCAGTAATTAGGTTCAGTTAATTAATGCCCGAATATAATTCAAGTCATAAGGATCAGATTGAGGCCAACATGGATCACAAATCATCTAAATCCAATCTGTTAACCAATTGAGAAACTGGATTCAGATGAAATCAGATTAATGGATCAGACTCCTACTACCATGTCAATGCATGAGTGATAAACTCTACAGAAGATACTAGTCAAACGTCTCAAACAGGTATTGGCAAAGAGAAGGAAAGCAGCTCATATTTAAATAAAAGCTCAAGGACTTGCCAATTTGGCCTAAGCCGCGGACATCTCATCCTGCTACCACTGTGCCATTAGGCTGATAAAAGTAGTAGGCACAGAGATATCCACACTTCTGTTACTGTTTCCTTCATCTTTTAATATCATTTTCTATTACAAGTGAATAAGTTCACTTTTGTAAATTCCTTTTTATTTACCGAATTCTTCCTGCAACAATTCACTAGCAACTTTTCATCAAATAAGTTCAATGAGGATCGCATTAGCACAAGGAAGACAAAACTTAAGTACATACAAGTGATAGTTTAAAAAATTCAAAAACTTTTGATCTTGACTTTTCAAAGAGGACTTCCCTTGCAGGACATCACAAATAGGAAAGGGAAAACATAGTGAAAAAGAGTAACAATAGATGATGCTAATTATAAGGTCAGATGCACATTGATTCTCTCATATACCCCAAAATATGTATTCAATTACCTTTTGTGCTCAAGCTCTTTGCATCTTGCTGCTTGAAGTAAAAGCTACGATGATCAAGTGATTTGTGATAGTTTTTAGCATAGATATCGGCCCAAACTTTATTAAAATCAGCACGACACCTAGCCCACTCCTCTTGTTTCTGCTTCAAACGAGTTAATAAAACTGGAAGTGCAAGAGCTGCATTCCTCCTCAATACATCCATCACATCAAGGCCGTGATCACCATATAGACGTTCGATGCACCTAAGATTCAGGGCTACAATTTTATAGAAAAGAGCAGGCATTCAACACGACAATCTAAAAAATATATCCTGCAAACTTATTACTCATTTATTATCTGTATCACCTGTAAAATAGTCTTCAATACGAATATAACTGTCTGTTTTGATTGTATTATCATTGATCTTGTCCAATAGTTCTTCAACACGCTTGGTTGTCACATTGACAGATTCTAGCAACATGTCCAGCTCAAACCTGATATCATAAATAGCCATAACACCAGCAGCTGTCAAAATCCCACAATAAGAGAGAATATTTCATGCATCAAATATCGCCGCAAAGAAAAAAAAGAAACAGAGATAAGAAAGGGTTGAATATGGTATTAGACTACGGTTTTCGATATATAATGGACTAAAAATTGAACGAACTATATTGCATAACTAAGGATGCAGCTAGACTAGGTATCCAAAACTGAAGGCTACAAAGAAAGAGACGGAAAATAAAACCGAGGAGCAAGAGGAGAAAATAAGTTTCCGCACCAAATGAAGGAAAACGTATTAATGAATAATAACTTAGGTTCCAAACCTGTCATCTTCACATCGAAACAAGCTTTCTTCATACTGGTTTTTGCGCATGTGTTTAAAAGAGTAATCTTCACTTCCCGAAGTGACAGATACCCAATGATCATTCAATACATGAGCCCCAATATCAGTTCTCTGGCTCGATGAAGGCATTGGATACTACATCAAGAAAGCGTTAAAAATTGCATCAATAGATAACTTATGCAGAATACTTCAACACTTGGAAATGTTAATGGAAAAACAGCCTTACATCCTCTGGCAGAAGTCGATAACTGGGAGTACACTGCTCACAGTTAGAGAGGTCAAGTTCTTGAACAGGTTTTGCCATGTACTTATCCTTGCTTGACAAAAGAGACATCTTGTTGCCTACTGCATCTCTATCACCATAAACTGCACCTTTGTCAGGTCTCTCTCTGTCTCTGTTTTCACAATCTCTATTTTTTTCCCTATCATCCCTCTCACGATCTCGATCTCTATCCCTATCTTCAACCTTCAATGATTTGGCCAAATTACCTTCATTCCACAAGGATCCTGCCAATTGAAAGCCAAATTAGACATACATGCGCAGAGCTTTAAGACCAACTTTACTTGATCTGGCAACTTAATGATTTAGATGCCTGAACAACTTTGCGATAATGAGCTAAGAAAAGCATCTCAGAAGGCGTTTAAATCATCAATATAATCATTGAACTTACTTTTACCCGTAACACCGGCAACAGCAAGAAAATCATCTGAAGAAAAGATCTTGATTAAAACTCAAGTTCCACAAATGCAAAATCCAGATCATGATTAATTAAGCAGTAACACGGAAAACAACCATTACCAATTTTTTCACACCGTGACAAAAAGTCATTGAACCCCTCCATTAGGTCTGGATATCTCCCAAGTAAGTCACCAACCTGACAAGCAAAAGGTTCCATGGCATTAAGATCCTTGCAATTCATGTAAATAACTTTGTTAGTATACCCAATGCTTGAGTGATCATGCTATCCAATTCTCTCAAGACCTCTACTGGTAAAGTGGCGCTAGAGCAGTACAGTGAGGTGTCATGAGATTACGTGGTTGCATGAAACATGCAAAAAATATATTCTGGAAATAACGGTATACATTTATGTAACCAGACACAAATATGTTAGGTCATGAGACATACAACAGAAGAGAACATGTGACTATCCCCCAAGTTGATTGGAAAATCCAGTTGAAGTTCAGTGTATTCTGAGAATACTTAATTTCTGCAAGAAAATTTTAATTAGAAAAAAATGGAGAAAGGGGCCGAAACCAGTAAACTCAAATGGCCATGCTCCATATGCTCTGACATCCAAAAGCATGTACAAGTCACCTACAAATCACACCAAAGGCAAACCAGAGAGGAACAGTTGAGCTAGGAGGTAGGATCCTGTCAAAAAACTACATAAAGGTAATTCAATTAGAATTCTTATTACACTCCCCTAGACTCTGTCCATTAGACACACATAAAGCTGTTGTCTGTTGATTCTTGCTATCCAACTATATTAGCAACAACTCCTATGGTTTTTTTCTTCGTTCTGACAACTACTCTTGAGGCTATTCTCACCATTGATATTCCTAGGAAGATGTAAGGAGATGCGAGAGTTGGAGTTGCACGGAGAGTGTACAGTGGCCACATAGCTTTGGAATTTGTCTTGCTCAGTTTATAGTACAGTTGTTTTGATGCCATCTTCGATGGTGACTTTCTTCTTCTATATATAGACAAGTGAGGCAACAAATCCAATAATTTTATTCTTGATTACCAATGGAGAATGCATGAAGGAAATCCAGTAACACTGCACGAAAGGGACACTGCCGCGAGGTTAACATCAGGTAAAAGAATGTACAAACGGGTGGAAGAGGTGCATGATATTAGTTTTCCACTTTTACACAAATGACAATCATTTCCTTAGTGATTCCAACAGAGGGAAAAAAGGTGCCATATTAAGAAGATCTACATCAAAATAAATTTCTAATTCATGTTATTCAGATATGAAATAACTACCAAAGTGCAGGCATGGAAAAAACTGCCGACCATAAATATCTGTAGCATATGATGGCTGGTCATCCCCGCCTGTGTATCACTTTATTTATTGCTTGGGATCATGAGTGACACATAAGGTTCTAAACATAGATATGATCATTCGACAACCTTCGTCCAAGAGGTCAAGTCATAGGGCGGAGACTAGGGATCAAACTTTGCCTTGCACCAAAACGAACCAACTATTCTAACTGGAACCAATCTTCATCTGGAAAAATAATTTCAAGCTTCCACCACTGACTAGCAAAAGCTTGGGTATTCCCTAGCTTCTTTTGAGAGGATTCTTCATGCCAGTAGAAAAAGGGCATTACACCATGCACGTAACTGATAACGCAGGGTCCAAGGACTCCTATATGGAGCAAGATTGAAGAAAGATCAAACCTTCAGAATTACTTGCACAAATTAACACTTACTCGACTCAATCCTAGTCCTCACTCTTCAGGACTCGCCCAGTCCCTGTGAACAGTGTCTTAGATGAGTATGTCTAAAGAAAAATTTAACCATTGCATTGTTTAGACAAAGTCACTATTCTCAGTCTGAAAGCCTGTTCGCACTTCTCAAGCTTAGCAGCCTGAACTTTTATGGGTGCACGTCATCCCCCAACAAATTAAAGTTGTGGTTAAGTATCGGAAACAAAAGGTGCTGAGAAACTTCGATATTCAACTTAGAGAATCAAAACGAAAGCCTGGACTGAAGTAAGAGAAGCTTAAAAACCTGGGAAACTAGGGCATACCAGGTTTTGCAACTGTGATCGCACAATTATGCCTTTGCTAAAGATATGAAGGCACTTCAAAAACTCTTGGTAAACATTAGGATTACGTAATTTCTCTTTCACTATCTCGCAGAAGGCAAACTCTTGGCTGTACATATCTGCAACAGCACCAAGGATGCGATAAGAACAATTGACAATAATCACCAGAGAGAGAGAGAGAGAGAGAGAGATTGTATAATAATCTTGATCAGAAACAGAACACAGTTCTCAATCAAGCGCCAAAGCATGTAGGCATGAGCATTTTACAATCACTGACATAGAGCTTAATTTCCTTGTATCAAGAACACCAACAATACACAAATCTATTCACAGATTTCACATCTAACATGCTCCAACTGACATGTGATATTAAGCGAATGTTCGAGGTAGTATTGCATTTGCCAAGCTTCACATTCGTTCAATGAAAAACACAAAGTATAAAATGAAACATGATCCGACACTAGGAAACATCGAGCAATCAAATATAGCTTGGACAATTTTCCAACTACCAGTAGCTTGAAAGTATAAAATGCTACAACTTGTTACATAATTTTAGCAACAAAAAAGTTCTTTTATAATCATTAAGTAGCAAGTTAAATGCAGCCAACAGTGGAGAAATATCTTGCAACGCGATGACAACATCTCCACAGAAAATTCAAAAGAAGTTTTTCACCTAATTTCAGGTTGCAAAATATAGCTAACGGACAGACACTGAAACAAACTTGGAATTTAATGCATCCAAAAAATCTGAGAGCATATGAGTGCTCCTGGTTACTAAAGGGTATCCAACCGAACACTAGAAACACAGATCTGTTATCACATAGGTTTTCAAATACAGTTTCACAATCAATCAACCAACATATGTTGACAAGTGGTTTTATCCCAAAATCAAGGACACCATCCTAAATTCAACACAGCCTCTGAATTCAAAAGCAGCACACTTTACTCACTTTTCATGGAAGACTTATCATCATACGAGGATGAACCAGGGTGTATGCCAAGGTTTTCTGCACCTTCCCAACCCTGGTGTAATGGATCAGCAACAGAGTCTTCAATCTTACGAGTAGATTTCCACTCTCCTTCCCTCCGGTCTCTGTCTTCCCTACTCACTTTTTCACCACGCCTCCGCTGCTCTTTTTCAGCTCTCAGAAGTACTTTATCATGATCTATATCGGGCCGCTCAACACTGAGGTCGCGTTCAGCATGCGAAATTATGGGCTTCTGTGAAAATTGTATAGAAATTTATTAGATAGATCATCGAAAAATGAAATCTGGAGGAAGAAGGAGAGAAAGTATTAGGAGAACTACCTTTTCTACATGCCTCACTGCAGGCAAAGGCGGGCTCCTATCATCGCGTCGGAAAACAGAATTTCTACCAGAAGGAGCATGGGGAATAGACGCTGATGCCGAATTATCGGGTAGAAAATGTGTGAACTCCACAAGCAGATCAGGGTACTCTCGAAAAAGATCTGTAACCTACAATGGAAGGAAGTCGACACAACTCAAAAAAGTGCGAAAGAGGATGTAAAAGTTAACCGCAATAAAACACAATACAAACCTCCTGGTAGACCTCGGTAATGAATTTGTTTTCCTTCCGATACATATTTAAAATGTCAAGAAACGATTTATACACGTGATCATCACCTTGAAACCTTGTCTGCAAGCAAAGCGCCATAAGATGCAAACCCTTGACGTAAGAACTAAAACAAACCACTCAACCACAGTATGCAGTTTTCACCTTAATTTTGGTGACAAAACTGATTGCTTCTTCAAATTCGACAGGTTTCTTAGCCGTAGGTGGATTGTCCTCAATCGGAAGAGTGATTTCGTAGCCATTAGGCAAAAAGGTATTGAAACCTAAAATTAGGTCTCGATGCCCTCTAAATAATTCTTTCACTCTTGCTATAACACCAGCCGTGTCAATTCTGCAAACAAGAAAATAATGTAGCATTAGGATCAGTAAATAAAAACTTCATCAAGATTCTGCACTTAAATAGAAGAAGGAACAGATGAGCAAACCTTTGAGCCTTGAAATCTTTCATTACATCAAGGAACTCATCATATTTCTGCTTATTTTCTTGAAATATATCCTTAACTGCCTTGAGATATACCAATGCATCATTTGTTGTTAATTTCTGTGTGGTCCCTCCACCCATCATCTGAGCTTTCCCAGAGCTTCATTACCAAAATAGAACAATACATAAATAAAAAGACTTATTCAAACTGTCTATCAACTCCTAGGATATATCATGATCAACTCCAAGGATATATCATGACTTTTTTCTATGACAGTCATATATTTTTAATGAAATCCCATGAAGCAATTGACTCTCCCAAGCCACCCGAGAGCCTATTCCCCTTTCTTACCCAATATGTTAAGAAGGGGTGCTCAATGTATCCTGAGATTAGTCAGGGAGAAACCTAGGTAACCCTTGTTAACAAATGATTTTTAGTCATTCAACACCACTATATTCCTCCAACAAATTGTGCCAGTACAGGGTTCAATATAGCAACACATACTTTTGTCTTGAATCCCCATAATTCAAACTTCGACTATGACAAAAATCAAAATCTTTTTCCTCCACTCATGTAAAAATATCCAAGTTAAACAAAACAAAATAACAATCTAACAATACGATCAATTAGTGAACTAACAGAAACAAACTCAAATTTTTAGGAGAATAGCTAATCATAACATTACTGCAACAAAAATCAAATCTTTTCCCTTCCACGAACCTAAAAATATGCTCATCAATAGAATCCAAACAAGAAAAGAAAACATAAATACTTTCGAGAAAATCAACCAGTAACCTTACAGAAACACGCTCTGAACTTTTTACAAGAAAAAAAATCCAGGATTATATATCAATGACTGCAACATTAGTTCTTGTTGAACAACACGCATAATCACAGCTTACAATCTGACAACATAAAGAAAACAAAGAAGACTAACAAAAACTAGAGAGAGAGAGAGAGAGAGAGACTAACGATTCAGCGAGAGAGGAGACGATGGGCCGTTTGAGTTGAGAACCTGTGTACACGTCATCTCTGGACCTCTTCATCTCTGCAATTAATACCTCTTAATCTTCAATAAATCATGCTTCGTAGAAACTAAAAAACTCCGATTACAGTCGTAATCAAGCAGTAGATCCGAAAGAAACGCACAAACAAAACCCAGTGCCAAACAATCTCAAAATGAAGACCCCCCAACACCCCACACAAACACAAAAAAAAAATTTACAAGAGTAAATTACGATTACATTACTCGAAGATAAAGCAAGGAACAAAACACAGTCACAGGGAGATGATAATAATGATTGAATATGATAAGAAGCGAAACTCACAAAGAGACGCCAGAGTTCCTCAAACTGGACAAAGAGCTGTTTGAAAATCGAAGTGTATACCTCGTCGTCGAGATCATATATGTATGAATCGGAGGTGAATATGTATGAATACGATAACTAAATCAGTATATTTTGAGAGGAAAAACAGAGGAGGCCATAAGGGGGGAGGATGTGTTTGTTGGTATTTATAGTCGGGGAAACGATATGCACAAGGGTAATTCTATTTGCAATCAGTTTCTTTTTTCGAACACGTCCTAGAGAGAGAAATAAAAAAAAATTGAACCAAAATACTCCAAATAAAAAAAAAATATTTCGTCATTTTTCTTCCATTTTATTCATCTTTTGAAAGTTAATTTATTGTGATAGAATATTTGTAGATCTGCCACGTGTAACAGTCGCAGTCGCACAACATTTTCCAGCGCGGATGCAAACCGCCACGTCACCGGTAATTTACGGTGCGCGGGTGAGGTCTGCCCTGTGCGGCAAGGTTCTCCCCAGCACAAGGTGATGCTATTCAGTACGACGCATGTCGGACCATACCTGGTACAGCCAGACACGTGTCCCAGTAATGTCGTTGTGCGGCATCCAGTAACGTCGCTGTGCGACACCCAGTAATATGGTTCGCAGAGGCAATCAGACAAGAAGTACACGCGTCAGCCTGCCAGAAGGCGGCGCGGCAGCACGCATGTCAGGATCCTCTGACCAAGACATTCCCAGTCTCCGAAGCATAAAAAGGAGTGCTGTCTTGTCGGGAGTGTGGCAGACCCACACCCTGCCCGAGAAAGGACAAGCGTACGGTCCAAGAAAGTATCTCGTTCCCAGTGAGAAGCTGGGGACCCGGAAGGCCTGTATATAAGGGACACTTCATCCACCTGAGAAAGGTACATTATATTTCGCTCCCAGAATTCCCATGTGCTTTGAGTTTGCAGTTCTTCCTTACTCAAGGACTAACTTAGCCATCGGAGAGACTTCCGGCCGCTAGAGGCGGGAGGTCTTCTGACGGTTTTCTCTGAGCGCAGGTCTAGGTACAATAGGAGCGAGCTAGCAGAGAACATCCAGCCACTCCCAAAGTTACCGTTTACCGGCGAGGGTAGGGTAAGCACTTTTTACCCCCGCACAATTGGCGCCGTTTGTGGGAAAACCCACCCACGTAAGTCGAGAAAGCAAGAGCTCAGAACCAGCTGAGAGAGAATGACGAACCACGGCAAAGAGACCCCCACCGTCGTTGGGAAGGACAAGCACCCGGAGGCCACCCGTTCAGACCCTCCTCCGGCGCCCAAGAAAGCCACAAACACCAAGTCTCGTCTCCCTGGATACTCGTGGCGGCATTCTCGGTCTGGAGGGAACCTCAAAGACTCCTGTCATAGGCATCGGGAACCCCCTGAGGATCCGGGAGGACGCCCCGGAAGATTCGAGGCACAGCAACAGGGAGGCTGAATACTCCCAAGAGGGTGACAGCAGGTCTCGCTCCGAGTATACTCTGTCGCCAACTAGGTCCATGCCTATTGGAGGCGAGGACTTGGCCGAAATTATCAGGACGCAGAATCAAGCTATTCAGCGCTTGGAGCTGCAGGTAGCAAGACTGTTCAAACAGCCCGAAGAAAAGTAGAAGCAGGTTGGCTCCCAGTGCTAACGTTCAGGACCCCAAACAAGCCAGGCTAGACGGGACCTTCCTCGCCGTTCTGGAAACCAGGTCGCCACACTAGAAAAAACAGAGAGGCCCCAGCAGCAACAGAACAGCGGGGAGGGGAGGAACCCACCTCGTCGCCGTCATCGGCGTAGGGTTGCTCGGGATCCCCCTCAGCTCAGCGAGCATCAGAGAAGAACTCACAGCCATGTGGGTGACTCACATCAGCCAGCTGCGGTTCCCCATGTGCGAGACTTGATGGATCATCTTCCCCCAGGGCCGCACAGGGTGATCGTGGTAGAAGATTTCAGAACCCAGCTCCAGTCAACTCCTCACCGACCAACTTCGAGGACATGAGAATGTGGCTCGACGAGCGTCTCAAAGACCGAGGTACGGCCCAAGAGACTACTAAAAGAGTCATTCAGCAGATCACATCCACCCCCCTCTCCAGAGATATCACCAGCTATCCGATTCCGCGGGGGTTCAGTCTCCCCAGTTTCCAGAAGTACGACGGGAGGACGGACCCCGTGGCACATTTGAAGGATTTCCAGCAGTCCCTTATCTTGCATGAGGGAGACGAGAGCCTGTACTGCAGGATGTTCGCGTCTAGTTTGGGCCGGACAGCGCTCAATTGGTACCACAAGTTGGCCCCGCGATCAATCTGCAGCTGGGAGTAGCTCGCCGAAACCTTTGTTGGCAGATTCATGACCAGCCGCGCAGCGCCTAAACACTTTGATTCTCTGACTTCGTTGAGAAAACGATCAGATGAGTCGCTCAGAGCGTATGCCGGAAGGTACGTTGACATCTACAATGAGGTGGAGGACTGCACCGAGAAATAGGCGGTCTCAATGTTCAGGTTGGGGCTTTCTTTCGGCGAGAAGCTGGGGGAATCCTTGATCCTGGCTTTAGTAGAAACCTTTCCCGAGCTGATGGAGCGGGTGGAGCAGTGATCGGCCCACAATATTGTAGTTTGTGTGTGCCAATCTAACTCTCTTTAGTTAGTTTTGTCCTTAGTTGTTTTCTATTTAGTTATATTTTTGTACATATGCGTTTAACCTTGTTTTATAGTTTTTGGTGTTTTGTATAGGTTGTTTAGCATTTCCC